>JAOPUB010000013.1:3014177-3024549 GCA_027564055.1 Neptis clinioides
TTGCGCATCCTGAGTTTACGGTCCGATTGCATTGGCTGTTTACTATTTTGACAAATAGCAGACGCGCGGAAACTGAAACTTCGCATTAGTACCAATTGGTACACATAATTACGTGTGACACACTTCTGTGGCCCCCCGCGCCCCTCTAAACAGGCCCTGAATATGACTTGTGAGCAATCAATGTCATCATCATACTTACGTGGCGCGAGCTATACACGTATTACAATTTTAAAAATGTCTTGAGTATTAACTTACGTGAAATAGTGATAATTTTCATGATTAGCCCATGGTACATGTAATTCGGCAGAAACATGATATTGCGCTTGACAATTCGGCGAAGGCTCCACATATAATAAATATGCTTGATGTATTAAATTTAAATCTGATAAAATCAACTCATAGTATAAGCTATTCTGCTCAGTTTCAGCTTTTATTATGTGTTTACCGAATGAAAGATCCGAGGGTAGTTGTACATTTATTTGTCGAGATGCGTAATCGTTTATGTCTATGTTCAATGTTATCTGCGAGAGTAAAATATATTAATATACCATAGAACACAAAAAACTGTGACGTCATCACATAAGAATAAATAATTATTGAATCATTCTTTATTCTCTAATTATTGAACTGCCCTAGTTTCGTCAGGCGAAAACATTTTTAATTGACAATGACTTCTATATCGTGCAGTAAAATAATAATATACTGGATTATAGTCAACGTATTAAATGAGGAATTTATTAATTTTGATCAAAGTTAAAAAAACAAATAAATTTGCCAACCCGCCCCCGCTTCGCTGAGGTGTGTTATGATTTTGCGGAATTCAAGTTATTTTTCAGAGATAATAGTAGCCTAAGTTACTCCATATAACATCAGATGCCAGTGGTCATGTATCATTTAAGGTTACTAATTATTACAAACTTTTCAGAAATCCGCTCGGGTCGACGTCTCTTGGAGTGTGCAAAAACGGCAAATGAAGAGAAAACCTGATGCTTTATAAACAATACTTACGTCTCTTTAATTTTTTCATCCTAGTATTAAATATTTTTGTCTTATGATTTCTTTGTCATAGGTTTGTTATTGTTTTTATTCTCGTGACAATATGCCAGTAACATTATTCTTCTAAATTAAAAAAACTTCTTTCTCTTCCTCGGAGTTTTAACATGGAGTGTGAACTGATGGTCTTATTACCCTCATACAAAAACAACTGAACGGATTTTAATGTGGTCCTCACTTATGGACAGATTAATGATTCATGAGGAAGGCTTAAATACATAATTTGTTGATACTTAATTATAAAGAGAAAATGAAACAATACCTATATTATAACAGACAAATTATAGTATATACGTATGAAACAACAAATCTTACTCATTATATAGCTTTATTGTACACCAAAGAATAAGTTTAATAAACTAGGTAACTGTCGCCGTTTCACTGCTGTAATCACATCGCCTGAATTAATGTTGGGCAATTACCTCTCTCTTTTATTGCAATATAGATGTAGAATAAATAAATAACGAATATATTTTTTCAAAACTACTATTTATTATATTAACTATTTAGTATTTTTTTAATAAAGAAAATTCCAAAAGTAACGAATTATCTTCACATTAATTGTTGCCTGGCAACACCATAATCACAACTGTCAAATCAGATCTTAATGTTTGTTCCTATCAAACGCGTTCGGCGTAGTTTTAAAGCAATAATTCTGTGATATTTTACCGAGATATCTGTTCGAAATACAAAAAATGGCTGTGAGTATAATAAAATGTTATGTAACTAGAATAATTAATAGTCAATTAACGTTGTGAAATAAAAAACATACTTTATAATAACCTCTAAGTTAAATATTATTTACGTTTAATGTTATTTTAATTAAGTTACTGTAGTACCTTTTAGATTATGAGTTTAAATCCTAGTCCCTGCACCATTAACATATGACAACAATAAATGCTTAGTTGAAGAGATAAGTTCTTAAACTCTTAAATCATAACCAAAACTAGGCGACCCGCTTCAGCTTCGCACGGGTACAATTTACCAAATATATGTATATAGATTTACAAAAAAAACATTTAATATTCAATATATTGTTGCTAAATATAAATATTCAAGCTCCTAGAACAGTAAACATTTTATCATTATACCCACTGGAAAATTTGGAGATTAAAAGTAGCCTATCTATTAATAAGATAGCGAGAAGTAATATTTCTAGCTATCTGTTTCTTTTAGTCGCTAGCAGCAGCTCAAGTGCAAGAAGTACGCTCGATAACTCGTATAGAACGTATTGGCGCGCATTCCCATATACGCGGGCTCGGCTTAGATGATGCATTGGAACCAAGAGCGATATCTCAGGGCATGGTGGGCCAGAAGATGGCCAGGAAAGCTGCCGGCGTCATATTACAGATGATTCGAGAAGGTATTGATTTAACTGTTGTCATGGTTACTGTTTAGGTTATGTTTTGTATCACTAATGAAGAAAGACAATGATCTATAAAAAAAACTAGTAACTTGTTTAAATTTTTAAATCAATGGGGTCTGGAAATTTTTAAATAAATACAAATTATATAGAATTATTGGTAATTAGTTAACTCGTCTTGTATATACAGCTTTATTTAATCAAAATTGTTATTCACATTTGACAAAAATTCTTTTTATTAATGTAAAAATTAAGTACACAATTTATGTCACAGTATACATCCAAACAATGTGAACTAATTTTTTTTTACAACTGATTCTGATGATTAGAAGACGTTCAAATATTTTGTAAGCAGATTTTTTACCATAGTAAGCAGACCCTAATCCCCCCTTCATGCTTATGTAGACACAGATGCATGTATTTGTTTTGCAACTTTTTTTAGGCAGGGATTGTCACATTCCGATGAGATGTTTTATCACTAATGTAAATACCATGCATATCCCCCAACCCCCATGTCATCAAAAATAAGCAAAGACTCCCACTGCTCCCATTATGCTTATGTAATACTTGAAAGGGGGAATGTTGCTTTACTTTTTTTTGCTTTACTTTATTTAAATGTACGGATTGCATGTTGATTATGTCAGCAGTAAAAAAGTAAATGTGGAGTCATCAATGTTTAAGGCAAGGTGGGGAGGGGGGACTACAAAAATATGTTATCTATTAATTGAACATGCTCTTTTTAGTTATTATTCTACTGAACATGATCCGTTTTTTTAAGAACAGGTTTAAAGTCCTGAACTTGGTTTACCCACCACTTTTGCACATAATGTAACTAAAAATATTTACTTGTAATAGGTAAGATAGCTGGCAGAGCAGTGTTACTAGCAGGACAGCCGGGTACGGGTAAGACTGCAATAGCTATGGGACTCGCTCAAGCCTTGGGACCTGACACACCTTTCACTAGTATGGCTGGTGAGTTACAATTTTTTTAAACAGATAAAAACACATTTAAGGGTAATAGCTATGAAAATATATGATGCTCCACTCCTATGGGTAGTGTGATATTTTATAGCCTACAGTCTTCCTCGATAAATAGACTATCCAATACAAAAAGAGTTTTTCAATTGGAACCAGTAGTTCCCGAGATTAGCGCATTCAAACAAATAAACTCTTCAGCTTTGTATTATTATTAGTATAGATAGTAATTACTTAAAAAAATTAACTTTCTTAATTTTTGTCTGTTTGTTGGTTCTTCTATCTTTGATATTTTAGGTCACAAACTAATATTATTCTTGACCCATATCTATCCATTGGATCATGATCGACACAATCGATAGTTTGTGAGTTCAAATCCCATTCACTGGACTACTGACGTGGCCCACTCAGCAATCCAAACTGCTAGTAATCTTTAAAAAAAAACAACTTTTGTAACTCGGTCTAATGTAAACAATTGCATTTTGAAAAGAGCAAATGTTCTTCTCAGCAGGAAACTTCCCGGAACTGGCCCTAGCTTCAGACGAACTGACTGACTGACCAATTTAGATGTTTCAAAAGTTACTTAGTCTAATTGAAATAAAAATATTTTGAGTTTGATTTTGTTTTTCAGGATCTGAAATATATTCGTTAGAAATGAGCAAAACTGAAGCCCTAACACAAGCTATCAGAAAATCTATAGGAATTAGAATCAAGTGAGTAATGTTGCACTGTTACTGTTTTTTTTTAATTTGATATTTTTGCTATAAGGATTTAGGCAATAGTTTGTTTTTGAATTCTTTTTTTTTTTTTAATTTGTGGGAAGTGAAAGTTTTATGTAAATAATTTTAATTTATTACAATTTTATTAAATTTTAAATACAAATTATTATAATTGTATAGATATTAAATAAATTATTGGGATATTTTTTTTTAATTGTTTGTATCAATTATTAAAAAAAATATATAACTTAATTGTAATAATACTTGATTTTTTTCAACCTAGTAATTCTGCGGAATATATTCCTGAATTATTGTGGGAAAGTTGCGTATTGCGAGCGTCCTGCGTGACTGTATTGGAAGTTCCAAGCTCAACGTTTACTATTATAACAAATTGTAGTGATTTCTGCGCATTCAAGGTCAAAGCTATACTTAACCGACGTTAATAATACCTTATGTTACTTTGCAGAGAAGAATCAGAGATAATAGAGGGTGAGGTGGTGGAAGTGGTGGTGGAGAGAGCAGCTGGTGGTGGTGGAGCGAGGACTGGAAGACTGACGTTGAAGACAACTGATATGGAGACCAATTATGACATGGGGACTAAGATGATAGACTCTTTGCTTAAAGAAAAGGTTTTGATCATTTTATTTCTTTTTTTATTTAAAAAAAAATAAAAATAAAAAAAAGTTGTCTAGTTTTTTATTCATTTTTTTTTTTTTTTTAAATTATTTTGTTTATTTTTATTAAAAAATAAGAAGAATTTTTAAAAAAATTAAAAAAAAAAAATTTTAAGTTAAAAAAAATATTTAAAAATTATAAAAATATTTATTAATTAAAAAAAAAAATATTTATTAACTTAAAAAATTATTTAAAAATTTAAAAAAAATGTTTATAAATTAAAAAAAATATTTAAAAATAATTATATAACTTCTATTCCAATAGATTAGATGCAGTATGACAAGTGATTTCATACAGTAAACATTTTTTTTTTTTAATTTCCAGGTCCAAGCGGGAGATGTAATAACAATAGACAAAGCGACTGGAAAAATAAGTAAATTAGGTCGAAGTTTTGCTCGAGCCAGAGACTATGATGCCACAGGTAACTACTTATCCACACTAATCTTGTAAAGAATCTACTGAACCAGGGAAAACTTATGGATATGCCTGACCTATCAGTAGCTTTTAGCCTTGGATACATCTTCCACCTGGAAGTCTTCCAGTTGGTAACGTAATTTAACAAGCTATTGAGAACTTAGCATTAGTTAAACTAGCCGACCAGCCCTCGCTTCGGTTAGTATTATGTTTTCACGGATTTATCAGCAATCTCTCTGTGTGTGAAAGTTCCATTTAAATCGGTCCAGCTATCTCAGAGATTAGTTAGAAGAAACAAAAAGACAGACAAAAATTAATTAAACATTGATGGTGTATTGTACAAGTTATTGTATTACTTTGTTGTTTATCAATTTAAATATGGCGGATGTGATTTTAAATTCAACTTTTTATAGGCATATCCATGTTATGATATACATTTCTAAACCATTCCCATATATGGTCACATGGTGGTCATGGTAATTATACTCCAGAAAGAAGCGAGAGTCCAGGCTCTGATAAAAACTAGTAATTTTCAAATTTTATTTTTAATATCATAAATCAAATAATAGATTAATTCCATCCCCGAAAGTTAAATAATATGGACTCGAGTCAGACTACATTCCTGCTTCGGACTCCCAATACTTCTTTTGATTCAAGTCAGCTGGACTTGAGTCCAGAAGAATGAATCTTGTACTCGCTGACTCAGTCTGTAAGAAATAAGGTTTTTGGTCTTCGTAGAAGCTGACACTGAATTCTGGATTCGAGTCCTGGACTCAACTCCATTTGGAATACTTGAGTACTGGATGCTATAAACTGATTCAAGCGACTAATAGTAACCATGTAAAGCCGGAGTGACTACACTAATTTTTGGTCATGTTCTAGGTCAACAGGCTCGCTTCGTTCAGTGTCCTGAAGGAGAGCTTCAGAAACGTAAAGAAGTTGTCCACACGGTGACGTTGCATGAGGTGGATGTTATTAATTCTAGAACTACTTATATATTTTGATAAGATTTCATAATTGTTATATATTTTTTATTTAATGGCTTTGAATGTGCTCAAAATGAAACGGATTATTATTCACAAATAATGTTAAAATTATTTGATTGTTTACGGAGTGAGTCTTCAAACCCATGTGTCAAAATATAATCATCTCATCTCAAAATATATATAACTAGCCTTACCTCTCAGACTTTGCACAGTAGTAGGACATATTATAAATACAATATCAGCTTATTAAAATCATAACTGTTATATCTAAAGCTAGCCGACCCGCGTTCATTTGGGTGGTGCTGCACTCTTATTAGTCTCAGCGTGGTGTTATATAATCTAATATATAGATAAAGGGACTATCCAACACCAAAAGAAGTTTTCAATTCAAACCAGTATTTCCTGATTAGCGCGTTCAAACATACAAACTCTTCTACTTTATAATATTAGTGTAGATATAAAATCATCAATCTACATAAGATTCAAATCAAAATCCTTTCTTATCGGATGCTTGCGTGATCCAAAAAATACACCTCCAAGTTGTAGGTCTCTACGATCATTCAGGACAAAAAAAATTATATGTATAAAATAAATCAGATGTCAAGAAAGAATTATCATTTATATGTATTACACCAGAGAAACTTAAGCTTTTACAAACTATATAAGGTAGCACAAAACATTTATTTAATAATAATTCATATGTCAAAACAAATTCATATCATAAACTTGTCTTCATTTTTAAATGTTACATATTTTTATTTATATAAAAATAATACTCAGATCAGCAAAATCTTACATTTAAATACATTTTACATTATAATTTTTTAGCGAGCTTTTTAACATTACACCGTTAAAAGAAAGGATGAAAAATGTTTTGTTTTTTTTACAGGAGATTCTATCTAGATTAATGTATTAATAACAAACAATGCAAAATTTCTAAATAGATACTGAATTGTATAAATATACTAAGAAAATTATATAAAAAAAACAATAGTGAAGACGTCTTTACTTAAAGCAAAAGCTTGTTATAAGCTTTTCGGAAGGGCTCTACATTATAGACGATCACGTAACTAGATGGCGCTGCTATCGTTTCCTTTTAATTCAAACATATTTTATTTTTTTAAAAATATGCCAAGTAAAGATTTACTTTAATTTTGGTATTGTAAAAGTTCTTTGTTAATTTTTTGTATTAATTTTATTTAAAAAAATGTTATTTTCAATAAAAGTTATACTGTAGAGGGCACTACCCTACCTACCATTTAAATGAAAACGAAACTGAAAACTATTTATACTCTTCTTGGTGTTGTTTTTCATTATAATTAAGAAGGTTATTTTTATACTTATTTGTAATTATGGTTAGTCTCATATAGGTTAATATTTATCTAAGAGTTATAAAGTTATTTACGTACAATTGAGACACAAGTACGCTACTATAGCTTTAATTTTGCAGTCAGAAAATACTTATTTTCATATTAATATTTTATAGTGTTAATCAGTATCTCCAATGAGTTTTCAATTATTATTTACTATCATTTAATTTAAATACTTACGTCTCTGCAAAATACCAAAATAATACCAAGTAAAAATCTATAATATTCTAAACTGAAAATTATCCATCAGTGACACCAAATGTGGACTATTGGTTGCAAGATATGGTAAAAATAAAATATAATCACAAATATTTTAGTATTATTTATTTAAAAAAAAAATTGTTATTACGCCTCCTGCGTCACATTCATTTACTCACCTTATATCTCTTTCCTCTAACTCAGCAAAGTAAGGGAAGGTTTGCGAGCTTTATTTTATTTCGATCGTTTTCTACTTACTTCTTGATCTTTTCTTATTTCTATTTACTTTATTTTTGGGTCAGGTTACTAACTAAAGTATTTCAGATAACTTATTCAAGAAAAAATATTTTTTTAGTAGGAAGTTTTGTAGAAAGCACTTCTGTAGTGCAATAACATTAGATTGATCTAGAGAGAGCTGTTATGAGACACAACACTAACCCACTCATTTACCATTTTCGGTTAAAAGCATATCAAAATTTATGATAAATTTAAGATGACTTGAGTATTCTGTAGTATCTAAATACTTTTTCACGTATAAGTATCGAAAGTTTATAAAGAAGCAAAAAATTCAGGAGATTTAGACTATGAAAAAAAATAAGCCAAGACACGACGAAATATTTAATTCTTTTCTCTTTCATACATTCTTTTCTAAATTCGTCATAAAACTGTCGAGAGCACATTCATTTAATTATACATTATTACTTAACAAAACCTCACACAGCAGTGTGACTTTAACTACATTAATTTATCTGTACAGTGATAATTACGAGACCTTTAATTATTACAATTAAATAGTTTAGAAGGATCTAGATGCGACACCTACACAAATTAGAAATAGAGGAGATGGTCAAACTTTCTGAAAAGCACATTTTTTAAAGTTCAATATTACGTGGTTTTTAAAAAAAAGAATGGCAGTCTTATTTTATCATTTTTTGCTTTTAATATTTGTAATTACTAAAGCTAATCTTTGATGAAACTAAAGAAAAAGTATTTTTAAATGTTGCTTTTCAGGTGAATCCCATCGATATGCCGTAAAATAATATTACAGGAACCTTTACTATAAATTATCTGTTGATATTGATGTTTCGATGGAAGCCAGGCCACATTTTGCGTTTTTATGTAATCATTATTCCATTAATTTAAATATATTACAAAATAATTTATGTAGTATAGTTTTTTTAAATTATAATCAGTCGGTATTTAAAATAATTTCTCAATAGGTACAATAATTAATGCATAGATGAATAATTATATGTATACTTAATTCTCATTAAGTGAACATGTTATGTTTTTAAGAGAAATAAATATCTTTAAGCCTAAATACTTTTACTATTTCATGTAATAATATTGCGAAATGTGGCCACTCTCATACAATCAATTTGTAAGAAAAATAAGTACATTTAAAAAAATGCCTTGCACTTATGTAAAAATTCGGTTACCTAGACGAGGTCGCCATTTTGTACAAAACACTTAAACATTATGTTACGGACAATACAGATTCAATGAAATAGATCCAAGTGTCACTAAAATTACGATAGAACATTTATTACATAGATATACTCGTAAGATAAATAGGGAAGATGTAAGATCAATAGTCACTATAGTTACACTAACACTGGGATGATCTCATTCTCTACATCTTATTAAACGTTAACAGCTGTACAGTTACGATTTCGATGTACTAGAGCGAGATACAAGTTACAATATATTTAATACATAGTTAGGTTTTGTTTATGTATAAATAAATAATAAAATATTTAACTAAAACAAAGAAATAATAATAAAAAGCAATAGACAGATCTAAGCGAACAGTACAATGAGTCAATAAAGGACATTAATGCACTTGCCCATATTATCTAATTATATTGATTATAACATCAACTTCAATAGTTTCAAAAAAGTCATAACAGTAACTTAAGGCATAATCTACTGGAACCGAGTTAAAGCTTTTTTAAAATCCATAATTAAAATAACAAAATTTACGGATAAACGGATACGAAAATAAACGGTAATAAATATTTGATCATTTGCAGTTTCGTTATTTAATATTTATAAGCGACGTCGATGCTACGTTCTTAAATAGATATCATATTATCTAAAACCATCGCATTTGACACGAGAAGGTTCTAACTGCCACCAAAGCGACCCGAGTAATTTAACAATTTGGTAACAAAATAAAAGATAACCACCCTCCGAACAGCGATACGAATACAACAATAAAGCAGTCTCACAAAATATTTTACAAAAATTCATATTTAATAAACTATCTAGATACAATAATTTATCGGTATCATCATTCGAAGTTCGATACTTAAATAGTTTAATACATAATCGGCTATACTAAATATCGATATCAGGAATCATCTACTCATACTTAGTCTCGTAAAAATTACAGAATTATTTTCGTAATTAATACTATACACAAATCGACAACACAATTGAGATTCTCTGGGACACGGCGCGGCCGAGGAGCGTCCGATTAGCCATTACGTACCGGTATAGCGATTACTGCGACAGAGTCACGGGCTCACGGCTACAAACCTAAGGCGTTTTCACCATACATATTTCCTCACTCCAATTATTTAATTTAAAAGCGCGGCATCAATTTTGGCAATAATA
>JAOPUB010000013.1:3242753-3254870 GCA_027564055.1 Neptis clinioides
TTAAAGTGCGTATCAATCTAGTTTCAAAGTATCAATCTGTCTGAATCACCAACAACTAAAATATAGTTAGTATATAATATAATTAGCTAGAATAAAGATAAAACTATTCATAACCTAAGATTGGTAACTCAATAAATAAATACAGTGAAAATTATGATTTGTTATTTGTTATAAAGCAGACATGGCTATTATGTATATTTACAGGAACTGAGTGGTGTGTATTTCACAAAACGGTTTGTAACTTAATTGCTGTCTATTATTTCATCGTTGAATAGCCTATGGATAGCTACGTAATCAAATAGGTATATAGGATTTCCCAAAGGAAATACAAGAGCTCGTACTATTAGTTATTCAAATATATCATAGTTTCGTAATTGTACTGGATAGCCCTTACAGTGTAATCTAAATATTACATTGTAAAGATGAAATACTTATTCAGTATTGATGTTTAAAGAACTTTAGATTATCTTATTTAGAAGTAGTGTAATTTAAATATAACTTATCAGAAGTGAATACCTACATCAGAGTATAATTTGAGTTTTATTAAAGATATTTTGAAATTTATTTTTTGGTTGACGCTTTGATAATATTACAAACATGAAAATTGATCAATATTTGTTCAAAGTTTTACGTCAACATTAAATCGAATCCTTGCAAATATAGAAAATAAACATTTCAGACAAAAGCTACATTCAGAAATCGTTATCGGTAAAAATAAAATTGGCCTGGTTAGCAGACAAATGAAAAAAATAATAGGAGATCATTTATAAAGATTCATTGGACGTTAAATAATGTCTCTCATTAAAATATTCAAATGAAGTTATATTTAAATTTTATATTTAACTTGCTTTTTTTACGGTTATGCTTCAATTTTTAAAATCCGTTTAGTTTTACGAGTCCTTAGCAAAAAAAATTCAAATGACTGCACCTCAAAGAGCACGACTGATACGAGAGCAACGAGTATGTTGGGCGTAGCAAAATCGTCATAGTCCGAGAGACCTAGCCTGTCAGACCTAAGTTAAAATATAAAATTTGAAAAATATTATATACAGGAATATTTTGTCTAGGTAGTGACAATCGGCTTTATTCAAACAGCATCACAACGTTGAATTTAATTATTGCTAATTTGCTTAATGTCTTCTTACCTAAGATCTTACATATACCATCTCTGGATAAGCAAATGCATATTACATTATTATATTTTAACTCACATCTGGTTGGCAATGGCTCTCGGATTATCTCTAAAAAGTAGTATAAAAACCTCGGTTCCTAGACCGGAGGCACGACAGGCGTCAGTCCCTGGGGCGGTCGGGCGACGGCTGTCATCGCATGCAGTTATGAATAGAACTCTGCGATGCTTCCTCCAAAATTTAAAACTGGCAGAGCTATATTCAGCCTCGTCAGCTACTTTCTGACTTGGCGTAAGTGCATTAAGGCTTCAGTGTTGTCAGCCAGGCGTTCAGGTACCCTATTATTTTATGCAAAACAAGCTCCAACAGGAATAAATGTGTAATAATTTTAGAAACAATAGCATTTTCATCTCGACGTCCAATATTTTCTAGAAGCAATGATATCATCCAGATACGAGTGATAAGAAAGTGTAGTTTTAAAGTGTTATCACAAGTAGGTCGAGCGAATAGTTTACGTACTATATAATAAGATGCCCTCTGGGTATTTGTCATTGCTTCTCTTTAAATGAGTTTGCTTGCGGTGGATGTTTTGAATATTTTATTTTCTTTTCTTTAACTCCTCGCTTGACTTCCTTCACCCTCTTGGAAAACAAGTTTCTTATATAGATATTATTTAAAGTTTACTTAACAAATATTTCGCTTTTAGAGTTCAGTACGATTAAATAGAAATGAAACTATACAGCACAGATTATTTAAAAAAGTTTATTTATATTTTAGTAACTTTACAGGAACAGCTAACGATCACTATAATAATTATGTTGCCAACAAGTGAATGATATTTTCGGGATATGTCTTACTAGGAGGGGAATATGTAGGTATTTCTAAGGGGAGGAAATTGTTTTTAAAGGTTACCTAGAAACATCTATCGTATTTTAAATACAATAATCACTATAATTCTGTAAAATAATTCACAATTAAAATTGGAAAAATATTAAATAAAATAGAAAATTTATTCTTTACTCCGCAACTTGGCGGACTATTACAACAGTTTGTATCTAAAGCATATTCTATATCATTTACTACAGAACTACGCCGTTTCTAAATGTCTTATCAACATAATCCTTAGCATACATTCAAATATAACTATTCAGAGTTTTGTAACAATATCGATTGTACACGGTACACAAAACTTATGCCCGTTACTCATACTAGGAATTTATATTACAAAGTACGCCATATTGTCTTTATTACCGAAGGGAATAAAATTATTATTTGGATACAAAGTTAGTGTTTTTATAAAAAAAATACATACATAATTTTTTATACAAGAGAGAATATTCTTCTAACTCATTTTTTAACTTTATTATTGAAAATGTTTCAAATTAAAATTAATAAAGATTTAAAGAACTATTTCTTTTTATCTTACATTTTTAAAATTGAATATTAATTAAAATAGACATAAATTTTTATTTTTCATAAGCAAGAGCTTTAATCATTTTCATTACTGTTGGTTTTATAAAAGAATAATATTCGTATGGACATTTACTCGGTTGCTATAAAGGGAAAAATGTGTTCGTATAAAATAAGGTCGACCTTATGTTTAATCCAATTTATATAATGGACGAACATTATTCTTTAATTTGCACAGGAAAGCTGGGATCAGCATAATTTTTTTGACATATTCACTTACGACTTTGTTAAAGTTTGTTTTGTTATATTTCATGGATAAATAGGTACTTATCTAAATTAAAAAAAACAGTAGAATACTAGATATCTAACATTTCGTCTAGTTAAAGATCAAGAGTCAAAGAAGGAATAGATCTGTTCAAGTTAAAAAAACCTTTTTATTTTTAAGTTATGGGACGTTAACTTGTATAATTAAACCTTCAAAAGTTAAGGAGTTTTAAATATTGTATGTCTATATTTTTTATAAATAAATATAAACATAATTTACACAAAATATTCATCAAATATCATAATTAACAAAAACGATTAGTTCTAGACGGTAATTCATTTACTTCAACTATCTTTGAGAAATGTTAACATTTACCTATGTACTGTAAATTTTGTGTTTTCGCTTTCTATGTTTCTACAATGACAAAGCTATACCTGCTTTGCTTTGCAAACAAACATGAAGCCAATTAGGAAAGGAGAGCGACAGAATACCAGATTTTTCATTTATTTATAGAGATGGAACATAATATAATATAAGATAATGTATTGCGATCTATCTTTGGCGTTTATTTAAGTTTTTTTGATATTAGTAATAAGGTAAAAAAATATAAATAAAATATATATAATTATAATATTTTACATGATAAATAATATTATTAATATTTTTTTATATGTACAACTAACTTATAAATAGCAGAATTTCGATCAGATCAGATATGGCACGATTACCGTAAAGTCTATCAGTCTTTTACAAAGATACGAATCAATTAAGTTCTACGTGTAATAGAATCTAATCATAACATTTAATATAGCTATTACAAGTCTTACAAAACTTAAAATCAAAATTTAACGTGATATAGCTAATTAAAAAACATTCACCGCTTAATCTGAATAAATGATATTAGGAAAATGAAGTATATTTTAATACCGCAATTTGCTTCGTTGAAAATCGTTTTAAGTTAAAATAATAGTTCTTCCCTAGAAAATTCATTTCACTTGTGTCCTGAAATTACAAACCACAGATAGGTTGGTATAAGTTTGCCTTGGTGAATAGCAGACGCAAACTGGGTTTCAGAGTTATTGGTTGTTCAGAAAATTCACAAAATATAAAAGGAAAGCTACACATTTACTTAAGAAGCTATGTACATTATAACGACTGTTAATAACTATTTTTATTAGACAACGTTGATTTAATTCACTTTCACAGTCTATTGGCACGATAGTTGGAGGTGTTCAACAATATTATGTCAGCTAAGTAGCGCTATGGTGAAAGCGCTATAGACGAAGCCATGGATTGTCGACGAACTTGAAGATTGGGTTGACTCATAATCTGAAGCAAATATATATTTTATCTTGAAATGCTCAGTATCTAAATTTGCATATATTTTAAATCTTATTTTTGGTTACTTAATAACAATCTAATGAAATGAATTGTATTGCGAAAACTTATTAAAAAACATCCTTAAAATCAAAATACTGATACTGTTGAATTCTCGGGAGATTTTATATAATTTATTTGCATTCAACGTACCAAGGTCTTTCCATTCTTCGACTTCATAATCACCAATAACTCTATTTTCAGCTGAACTATCCCGCCAACGATTCTTGTGTTTACCTTTAAAAGAAGTATAATATAAATATCTGTCAAGTTACATATTTTACAGCATCTGTAAAATATAATCAATGTGAGTAAATGAAATGTATGACATCCCGTAGTAGATAAAGCCGAAATCTGTAACAATAAAATTGTACATTGAAAGTCAAAGAGCAAACAAAATCGTTTTTCCCACAATAATATTACTAACGACCCAATTGTACGGAAGCATTGGGTTACGGCGGCAAAACCAATAAATACAAAATACACCATCGACCTTTCTCGACACTCGGCAGCTTCAGGCCGACGATGAATGTATAAAAGGCAGGTGGGGCCAACAGAAGTTTTGACGGTATTGCTCTTCTAATCGTGGTTTACGTGGCTATATTGAATTTCTAAATTTTCCAATAAGCAGTTGTACACGGATCGAGATGAACATGAAAAATTAATATAGAAATCGTTGAACTCGAAAGGGTTCCATTGATGGCGCTACCTGCTTAAACATTAATAACTCGCATTCCTTACATCCCATTTTACTTTTATTGATTTGTTTTATATGAAGGACGACGATTAAATAGTAATATTTTATTAATTTAGATTCTGAAAAATTTTTAGTAAATCAATGATACAATATATTTTGGAATCGATGATATGAAATACTTACCTTTTTTCTTTTGAGGAAATGTAGTGACGTAATTAACCGTAGTACTTGTTGTTGATGGAGCTGGTATTTCTGTATGAGAATAATAAATAAATTAGTAATTTAGTTAAATAAATAACTTTTTATAGACAGAAAGAGAACCTAAAATTATTAAAAAAAAAATATTTTGTCTTTTATATGTGTTATTGGGGCCACTCACATTATATAATTTTAAACATTTTTAATGTACGTATACGTAATGTACGTATTGAATTATAGTTATTTATGCAACTGTTGTATACGGGAATTAAAATACGTAAATCGCCGAGCGTGATAATAATAATCACACGAGTGTTTTAATACCTAATTATTATCAAGAATTTCTTTACATTTTATCTACTCCCATATTTTAAATTCTCTATAAAAGATTTTGAAAAAGTGCTAGCTTACTGTCAATATTAAAACAGCCAGTCTTAGTAACCTAATGTCATCCATTACTGAGTATGTACAAATATACTATGTATTAATGAAACAGTTATTTATTGTAGTAGTGCAATTATTAAAAATCACTTACCTGGCGGGGTGCTCTCAAAGTTTTAATCACCCGTATGGAAGATATTGGTTACTAGGACATTAAGTGTTTTAAATCCAACTATTACAGAATTTTCAATAAAGGACTTAAATCATGGAAATGTATTATTTTTTTGTGCAATAAAATATACATGCATACACGATGATAACAAATATAATAGAGTTTTATTAAGTTATAGCAGCAAAATTCATGTAAAATAATTTACTTAATCGCAACGGTGGCGCATACCCTGTTGTGGTTGCTTACCGTCAAGGCGAATAAGGCCGTCCGTCTCGCCTAACGAGTTCTTAGCTACGCAACGGTAAGACGAGAAATCTCTAGACGACACTTTTCGTATAGTTAGCTTCATTTTTCGACTATAACCATCGTCACTTAAGATTGTTATATACTTGTTACCTGAAAAGAAAACTTAACTTTGGAACCAACTAAGAATATTTTATCATTATTAAATTAAAACGTAATGTTTTTTGATATCAAAATTAGACCAAATTCAAAATTAGATCAAAATTTGAACGCTGTCTTTTAAAATTTTACTTTTTACAGTTTACAGTACAGTTTTTACCTAGAGAGATGGATTACATTAGAATGACGCCATTTAAAAGGTTTCAAAAAACTTGATATAAATAACCCAGATTTTTTAAATTCAATTCAGTTCGAAATAAATTTTTTTCTGGTTCACAAATATTCAAAACCAGTTCAAACTTTCTGCATATTGTAACAAATATTAAGTATTGAGGTTATTAAAGTGGTAAATCGTTTATCAGAATTACATTATCTATTTTGCTAATAAGATTACTAAACAACAATATATTAGTTTAGTAAACAATAATATTGTCGGCAGGATGGCGTACATAAAGCATTAAAAGGTTTGAGAAATATGATACAAACCAGATATGATCATATCACCACGGTCAGTGGTCCAGTAGTTAATGGAGGAGGGGTAGGCTTCAGTGTGGCACTCCAGCGTTACGTCCTGCCCTACATATGCAGCCTCCAACTGATTCGGGATCGATAACATCGGCGGGACTGCATACAAACATGACATTCCAATATCAATATTTTCAGGCTTAAGTACCAATATTAAACTTTAGTAGACATTTTAAAATATATATGATGAATAAAATCATTTCTTAAAATTAAATGCATTTATGATGTGTGCTCAGCTTTTTTTAATAATAAACGTCAGATAGGAAATTGTAACGTGTATAATACAGGAAATACAACCGAAAAACGTGTGCTTTTATTTGCTTGATTATCAACAACTCACAATGACAAACGTCGAGACGTTCCTGAAGGTTATTATAAGCCCCGCTGTTATAATGGAATCAGTCGTCGGATTCATAAGGAAGTTTCATCGGTTAATCGAGTGAAAGTTACGTGAACATTTTACGTATCTTATAAGAAATGTAGAGCTTTGAATGTGCTGAGATACGGAATGTGAATAGGGGTAAGGAAATAGTCTCATTGGCTTTCGGGCCGAAGCGCGGACTGCGGAGGCAACGGCGTGGGGCACAGATAGCGATTACAACGTCCGTGCCGTATTCACGTCAGCATAATGCTCTAATTGGGTGCAATTACCTCCTTTCTAGCGGAAGGCCCCGTCAGGTAGAGGCGTTGTCCTCGTAAATACTCGTTAACGGCGCCCGCCCCAAGAAAAATAATATTTCGGAACGCTCACTACCGCCGAAAGGAAACGACGTGAAAATGTTCACGTCTTACGCAAGAATTTGAGGCCGAGTTAACAGGGCAAGAGAAACGGCCCGGCCCGGTTATTTTATGTGAAAATGATACTGGAACATTTTCAGTAATACGAGTATGCGGCGTCTAATCGTTCAGATCTAAGAGACACGTGTTTCTAACTTTGAATATTTAATTGAATTTAGAAACGTTAATTCGCAAAGTTTAACATAAATTTGTAAAAAGCATAGCGTACAATTTTCACGTTACAGTTTATATTAGTTACTTCAATTTGAGAGATCATGACATAATGACAGGCATTTATGATAAACTATTATCGAAGCTTAATTAGGGACTGAAATGAAACATAATAGCTTGTCGAATGTGTATCATTGCTGGGTTTGAATTGATTTATGGAATTCTAAATGATGGTGATTAATAGAGTGAGATGATTTAATTTAGATAAAATTTGCATGATATGATGATGAATAAAATATTTATCATAGATTGTAATACTCATGAATTATTAATTAAGATATTAATTATGGCGTGTTACGTTGTCACATTTGATACAAGATTTAAAACTTTTAAGTGAGACGAGTAATAGCACATATTGACAACCTTATAAGAAATTAATGGCAAACAGGTCAATCGTTATAATCTACTTACACTGCACCATTAGGACGACTCGCTTGCTAATCGAGGGCGGGACTCCGTTAGAAGCGATACACAAATAAGCACCCATATGAAGTCTAGATACTTTAGATATTGTTAAATTCTCTCCGTCTACTACATTTACTGAAACAAATTTTATTACTGGTTATGTTATTATAACTCGTTGTTGGCGAATACTTCTCGCTGTTGTTTTTGCCTAAAATACCTATAAGCGCCTTAGGTAAACGATTTTGCATTTTATTGATATTACGTTCAAGCAACCTTTGTACCCGTTGCATTATGCAATATGCATATTGAAATACTGATATTTAAGACTGGAAACTGGTATCTCATATCTAGGTAAATCCTGATTAAAGAAATTATACGGATACTAGTCGACCCGTCCCGGCGTCGCACAATTACAATTTAGCACGTTTAATGCTTAAATTTATCAATAAATCTTTAATTGATGATAAATAAAATATTTAGACGCTTAAAATTGTAACCATGTTTCAAGCTCTTATTTTATCGTGATAAAATGCAGCCTATATGTTAATCGAGGTAAAAAATTGTCTGTGTGCTATATTTTTCACGTGATTGGGTAATAAACATCCAAATATACAAATTTTAACATTAATAATTTATTGTATTAGTAAGAAGAAGACAGTAAGGTATATGATGTAAAAAATTAGATATAGTATATTATAAACAGTTTTATATAAAACGTTAATTGTAAATAAATCGAAATATCGAATACGAAGCGTAGAATATCGTACTTATGTAAATTGGTTTAATCATGATCATAAAACGAGCGCGTAATAGCGATGGATTTGCTAAACCACATTTAGTCAATCTGTATACACACAATACCTGATTAGGTTATGAAAGGACATTGTGCAGATTAGTATCTATGTAAATTAAATTCGGAAGTAATGAGATTACGCGACACAACCTCGTTCTATTCTCTCCATTCAATCTTGTAAATATTTCGGCTATGCAAAGTTCCTACAATTTGGTTGTATTGTACGAAACAATTGGTTCAAGTTGTCATTTCGCCGGAAGGTCGTTCGATGCTCTAACCATTGGAATCAGACATTTACCCAAACTCGCAAGGAAATTTCACGTTTCTTACAAGAATTCAAGTTATTCGAAAGGATCTTAAAAGGTATTTCGTTTATTTCATCGAAAATTCATGGTTAGACTCGGTCTTTTCAAGAGGTCCGCTCCTTTACGTGATTTTCGAGTTTGTATTTCGTACATTTTTCTTTGTCTTCCATTTTGCTTTCAACATAATGATCAATCAAAAAAAATTTAACATAATATATTTATTATCGAAATTACGTTGTGTTGAAAACATATTTTTTAGCATTATTAAATAAAAATCTTCCTAATATTATAAATGTGAAAGTTTCTCCACCAAGCGATCACGGCTAAAACGGATTTAAATTAAATTTGGCACAAATATAGTTGATAATCTTGATTAACATATAGGCTACTTTATATCCCGAAAAAAGTGCAGACTTCCCGCGGGATAATGACAAAACATACTTACTGTCGTAAGCGCCTAAATATTT
Organism: Neptis clinioides; assembly: GCA_027564055.1. NCBI lineage: Eukaryota > Metazoa > Arthropoda > Insecta > Lepidoptera > Nymphalidae > Neptis > Neptis clinioides. The sequence goes on from JAOPUB010000013.1 coordinate 3,252,289, forward strand.
TTATTTAGCGCCAATATATCGAGAAATAAATCTTTTTTTGAAATCTAAGTATTGTACGTGGTAAATTGAACCTGTGCGTAGCGGGGGCGGGTCGACTAGTTCTTAAATAAAAATGTTATAGTACTAATATTATATTTACCTGATTCTCCATTACAATTAAATTCTTGACCATCTTCACGTCTCCACATTACATAGGGTTCAGGGTAACCTGTAGCTCGACAGACCATGGTAACATTAGTGCCTTCCCGAACAACCATATCCGTTGAAGTCATGTTGTCAATTATCATAGGTGGAACTGAAAATTTAACAGCTTTTATTTTTAGAAAACAATAAAACTTTATTTACTAAAATAACTAAACTAACGCCATTTTTTGCTGCTAACTTATTTAAGGTATAGATATTGTATTAAAATTTGTAAATAAATATATCATTTACTTACACGATAACTGATTAATAAAAATATATTGCGTGTTTCAACAAAATGTTAAATAAAAAAAAAAACAGCTAGAGGAACTTATTATGTATTTATTTTATTATTATTAACTTACCTACAACTTGAAGGTAACCTTTTCTGGATCGCATGGGGTCAGTATTAACTTGGCACATGTACCATCCGCGGTCTACTTCTTGCACGTTCTTAATATGAAGATACCACGAACGATGGTCATTGTACGAAAGGCTTATACGTGGATTCTGTGTTATTATGTTATGATGGATGCTGAGAATTGTTTGAGTATCCACTCGGACCCACGCTACCTGTATATATTGATTATCTATAATTTAATATAAGTGTGATTTGTTAACGACCTATGTAAAAATTTTGAAAAAATGTTTGAATAATTTGAATATCGATTCTATTGTTGATACTTAGAAGTCTGAATATTTAAATTCTAAGGTGGTGATAAAAAAGAGAATTAAGCTAACAGTTACTAAAAAAGATTAATTTAACCTTATCGAAACTAGGGCAGACCAGTAGTGATTAAAACCTATACAATGATGTGCAATCAAAAGCATCTATTGTACCTTAATTTCGTTGTCCGACAAAAATCTGGCAAAGTAATTTTATATTCTGCACTATAATTCGAAATTCAGAACACACAATGAAGTAATTCAATAATCTCTTTGTTCCAACCACAATGCTACAGAGTCGAATGCGAGCGTGGACTTGTTTACTCGTCAAAGAATATTAAATCGTCTTCTAAAACTCGGTGGCGTATTTGCCTCCCACTTAAATCCGAGCACACTACATGCCACTCCAATTTCGCTAACTAGCCGTCCTGCATGATTAATAACTGGCGAATCGTGCATTCTGAGCAAAGTGATATTAAGTTGGCTTGTTAAAACTTTACTTCCTGCGCCGCGCCGCACGAATCAACTCGTATAGGATTCTCTATTTCGAGTTCGTTTTACTGCACTTCTGCTTATATGTATCGGTCATATAATATTGAAATAAGTTACTAAACTATTACCGTGTACTTTCTACTATAGAATGCATATTTATTCATGACTATTATGATATAATCCATTGGTTAAAAACCACATTAAATATTGTTGTGTAGTTTTAAAAATGTATAGACAGCGGAAAGCGACATCCTTCCTAAGCAAGTAGGTGTTATACTGATATTTTGTGATGGATAGATAAAAACAATATTAGAGTGTGTCTAACTACGGTACGCTTAGTTTGATTTAGTATCTACATAGCAAGGGTTTCTTTAAGATATTACATTTGTAACAAATATTCAAGTTCAATAGAAAAAGGTTAATTTTAAATAATTAGAGCCTTTAGACTAACGTCAGTGAGTGGCTTTTATATCTTACTTAATAATACCAACCATATCGTCGCACATTTACAATAGAGACGAATGTATATGTAAATGATATTAACAAAATTAGTAAATAAAGTATTATTAATACCTTATATCCTCGTAGATCTTCAACAACACAAGCTAGGAGGGCGTCTCTGCCAATAGTCACCGTGACGTTGGGAACTGGCTCCACAAAGCGCGGGAATAGAGACTCTGCAAACAAAAAATAAAATATTTCATTATTCTACTACATTTTGTGAACCACGAAATTTAGAAATCAATTTTATTACGGACTTCTTTGTTTGAAAACAGTGTTTTTTAAATCATCACTTGCACCATTTGTCAAAAACAATTAATTATGCATTTTTTTCTATACTACTTTTTTTATTCTAATATTATTATCTTATCTTACTAATATTCTAAAACTTTTACGTTTGTATGTTTGTTACTCAAGCACGCGACAACGACTAAACGGATTTCAATGAATGAATCTTTAAACCATGGTTTTTAGATAACCGTTTTTTGAATTAAATTTTAATTAGGCATCTTTAATCCTATTTCTTGTTCTGTAATAAAACCGAAATAGTTGGAATTGGATGTAATCCAGACTATATTATTAATATAGGCTACTTTTTTCCTGGAAAAAATTAGAGATTCCGTGGCATAATGATAAAATATATTTACGATTGCTAGTGCCTAGAACCTAACCTAACCTAACCTAACCTAACCTAACCTAACCTAACCTAACCTAACCTAACCTAACCTAACCTAACCTAA
>JAOPUB010000013.1:3286055-3297764 GCA_027564055.1 Neptis clinioides
CCAGGATCCCATCATCAGAACTGAGGTTCAAACTGTAACCATATCCTATCAAATGTAAAAAGAAATTTTCAATTCGGCCATACAAACTCAGTAATTTTTATATTAGTATAGATTTGTCGTTAAATTCAATGACTGGTTTCATTTTGGTAAATTTTGGTTTTGCTACAACGCCATCTAGTGACAAGTTATAAGAAAATAGCATAAAAGTATGAACACGGTATCGAAGTCCATTAATTTCGGACAGACAGACATTAAGTATTAATAAGTATAATAAAGTAGATACACATGTTAGAGTTACTCTTTTTAGTTCGTTCCCGTTATAAACTATAAAGAAATATGTCACAGCCATATTCAATATGAAAGGATACGTTTTTTATATTTATTATAAGTATAACTACTAGTCGATCCTCCCCGGTTTTACTTGAGTAAATTTTATCAATTTTTTTTTTTAAATCTTAAGATTCTTAGGAACTAATGGATCGAATGGAAAAAAATATTTATGTGTTAGATAGTCTATTTACCGAGGAAAGCTTTAGGCTATATACAATCACGCTACGACTCATAGGAGTGAAGCATCACGCGAATGAATTCGCACTTCGGCTAGTAATATTACGAAGCTGAAGAGTTTGTTTGTTTGAACGCGCTAATCTCAGGAACTACTAGATGGAATTGAGAAATTTTTTTTGTGTTGGATAGTCCACTTATCGAAGAAAGCTTTAGGCTTTATAGCATCACGCTGCGACCCATAGGAGGGATGCATCACGCGAAGGAAGTCGCGGAGATCGGCTAGTTATTAATATTATAAAGCTGATGAGTTTATATATTAGAACGCGCTAATCTCAGGAACTATTAGTTCGAATTGGAAAATTATTTTTGTAATAGATAGTTCATTAATCTAGGACTGCTATAGGCTTTAAAAATTCACGGTACGACCCATAGGAGTGGAACATCACGCGTATAAATGATAGTATTCTATTTTAATCCGAAAAAAACACTGTCTATGAGTAGGGAGTTCATAAAACAGACACTTCCTCCATCATAATAAATAAATACATCAATGATCCCTAAGGAATAATTAGACTATTTATTATTCATTAGGGACTTACCGCGTGAGATGACATAATGGCTGTAAAAAATGGAAAAAACTATGGATAGAAAAAAACATTGTTTATGGTCGCGGTGGCACCTTGTGGGGCTGGTGTAGATTGGTATCTTATTGACCCACTACGGAGTTTCCCGTAATAATATATTTAACGGTTTCTTACTCGGGAGGTCCGGGTTCGATTCCACAATTAAATATCACTTGCTATAACGGTGAAGGAACACATCGTGAGGAAACCTGCACGCAGGAGAGTTCACTAAAGCTCTCAAAGGTGTGTAAAGTCTGCCATCTCGCAGTGGGTCAGCGTGGTGGACTATAGCCTTAGCCCCTCCCGATTCTGAGGAGGCCGTGGAGGCAGCAGTGGACCATCGAAGGGTTGTGATGATGATGATAATAAAGAGTAATTTAGTAATTGAGGATGATATGAGTATTCGATATTGTTGCCAGTCTAATTTAAAGTTCAATAAAGTAGAACGGCGTTCATAAGTTGTAAAAGAGCTTCAAAAACTTGCTTCTGGGTCGCAAGATCCAGGCACGAGTAAGATTTCTATATAAAGTCGTTATTATACTCTTTATATATACGAGAAAAAGTATATATATATAGTATTTATATAGAGTACTTGCTTGCGCCCGCGGCTTCGTCGGCATGGTTTGTACTAATCGTTATATTATGGATAAATTACACAAACTCTTCATAAATTGTAGCCTATATGTTATTCTTATGTATAAGCTATAATACTGTAAAGTTTCATCAAAATCCGTTCAGGCAAAATAATAACCCGAATTAACATATGGTTCCTTTTTTATTTTATTGGACTAGTTATATTATAAAACTTCTGTAGATGTATGGCACTTTGATAAATTAAACTATTATTACAATATTTTTTATTAACATTAATTTCTTATAAATAAAAATTAAACTAACATTCACATATTAATATTATGTTATTTTATCATACTTACCCATCAAATAAGTATCTTTCTTTATAAAATGTTTAATCCTCAGGAGAGTTGTTCAAACGTAGCACGATCCTTTATAAGGCATTGTCTATATCATATTGTCAGCAGCACGTGGCGAAAAGACATCCGTGAAGATAAAAGTTTATTCTAGTAATATTTCTCAATGACTCGTGTTGTTCAAATATAAGTTGGAGGAGTATGTTTATAATCAATATAATATGGATACACAACACACAAGAAATTTACCTACAGACATAACCCTTAATTACATTTGCGGGGGACTAGAGTCCACTCCACACCTATATTTTTATTATACCTAGCGTACTGGTGACAGATTTTAGCGCTAGCACAAAATTTGGTATAGGTAGTTATTATAGGCTTAAGTTCTCACAAATATAGACTTGCTTTTTTAGCAAGATCGTACTCCTTTTTTTGTAATATTTTTTATATCTCTGTTTCAAGACGGACAAAAAATAAATGATGAATGCATTAAAACATTTAAATTTTTTCCAGTAAAACAACAGTAATAAAGAACTTTTTCTTCGATTCTGTTCTCGGTATCTCTTATAATTGACTTAACAAATAGTTCATTTGCAACAAAAAGATATTTGTAATTTGTTTATATTTTGATCACAAAAATATCATTCACCTAGGGTAGTATCCTTTAGGCTTTATTATTAAATATGCCTATAAAAAAATAACCACATAGAATTTAGTCATAAAAGATATCATAATAGCGTGTTTAATAACTAGGGGGCCAAAGTACCTCACGAGTGTAGTTTCTAAACGGCTAATGGTGTTTAGAGTTTTTATAATCCTGTTTAATATTCTATTATTTCAATTATACTATGAAAGACTATTGAAAATTAGCAAGAACGTCTAGATCCGTAAATAATCAAGTGAATTAGTCATATATTAGACTTTGTAAGTATTTCAGCTACCAAGGTAAGTAGTAGGTACTCGTCTTCAGAACTAACGAAGATGTTACCGAAGCGAAAGCAGCCAACATTCGACAGTCAAGACGCCTCGGGCTCGTCCAGTACGATCTCTAATGAGAGCGCCATCGTTAAATAAATTGGATAAAGACATTCGTGATATCTCAAGAACGACTTGAAGCCCTCCACTGTAAGTCACAATTAACTAAATTAAAAGACAGTCCGAGCACTTATCGAAATGTCTTAAATACTTCACTGATCTCTTGATGTTCCTTTTGTAGACAATATATTTTAACTATTCTCTCCGCTAGCGTTTTTAATTCGTTCTTAGTTATGTTCATTAGCGTAAGAGCCTTGTCCGACATTTTTACTGTTTTTACAGTCTTTTAATTAACTGGCAATGTTTGTATATAATATGTTCAGGTCAAATCTTACATCCATTCATGAGAACATATGATGAACTAAATCACTTCCATCTACATCTAATATGGTGGACGGCTTAAGATGGTGATCTAGTTATTTTCGCGTTGCATCATGATATGAAATAGATTAGTGATATGATATAATATGATTTTCAATTGTTGAGTTATATGTTTGGCAGAATGTTGTATATACTTAATCATACTACCGCATAAGCTCGACGGGGCTTAACTTATTATACAGATTCTGTAACATTGACAGTATCAATGCCAATAAATTACAAATTTGTACTGGGAAGATGAAATGAACCAATATTGAACGCTTGTTTATCTTATAAATATACGAGCTAACCGTCGTGTATTATTTTCTATCTAACGCAAACATTATCTGAAACAATAATAGCACTAGTAAAATATGTAGGTACAATGATGTTTTCTTTTGTTTCCTTATATTTACTTTATAATTTGGGTTATACGTATATCAAATAGTAAATAACGAGGTTTTATTGTTTTTATAATGATACATACTCGTATCATTGTAAGGTTCACTACTCAGCAATTAATATGTTAATAAAAGTATGGATCTTATTGGCTACAAAACTAAGCATTGCCAGAGATTATTTATATTGACCAACAGTTGTAAATATTATAGACTTATATATATATATCTAAAATAATATATATTATAGACTTCAATATGTAAGTTCCAACACAACTTATGGAACTACAAGGTAGTCTTCCTTGTTAATTTTTGATTAATTATTTTGATAGTTATATACATTTTGGTTAAAAACAGAAAAATAAATTTATATTGAATAAAAAAATACTTCCATTAGCCAAAAGCCAATACAATGACATCCCAAAATGCTATTAAAGATAAAACGGGATAAAACGAGATACTTTTTCCATTAAATCGAAGCGATATGATTGAAGCATACATGTGACAAGGGGACTTAACGCCGCGTGACACAAAGGAGAGTTCCGATGTCAGCTGAGCCAGGACCTCAGTCAGATCACAGGATTAACTGCCTGTAGCAGAGTGTCAACCAGTCGACCAACAAGATTTACGCCTTTGTTTTCCTATCTAAAAGGGTTTCCTTTTATTCTATCGTTGTGCTCTATTCCTCTTTGACTCTAATGAAACCATTATGATGTTTGACAATTAATTAGACATGTTTTCTTGGAAAGTTTTACTTTATTCCTGTTTATAGTCAACTTGACCGGAAAATAACAATATCGTTTTATAAATACCTCAAAATCATGGGCTCTTGCTCACTCGTACGAGAACATAATAAACGATACATGGAGGTACACCTCTCTCTAACTTGTTAGAGTAAGAAAATGAATAAAACAATAAAAACAAAATAATTTTATGACAAGCAGCCGACCATCAAGATTCACGACTTCGTTTCCGAAAGGATTTCCTTTTATTTCACGAGGAATTCTATCTTTGTGCTATATTCCTATTTGAAACTAATCAAAGCATTAGAATCTTTGACAATTAATTAGAGAAGTTTTCTTGAAAAGCATCATTCCTTTTTGATTTCAACTTAAATGGGATATAAAAATGACATCTTATATCTTTCTTATATACCTATATATACGCTGTCTGTGACATCTCACTCTCGTTCCTTACAAGAAATCTTAAAGACAAGTATTTCTTTCTTCATTCTTGGAGGATAATAAGGTTCATACATTAAAAACTCTACAACGATATCTATTAAGATCCTAGTAAACAAATTAAAATTAATTAAAACTATTATTATAAAGAAAGTAATCTATGTAGTGCCTTGTTCAGTGACATCAGTTTGTGTAGTATTTCTTAATATACTTTGTAACGAAGGAATACATTTTATCTAAAGAAGTGACTGGCCTCTGTATGACTGAATGAATATGGGATAATTACCTATTTTGAAACGTATTTAATCCTAATAAACGTCTTAGAGATGTTTAGTTATGAGTATGCAAGTGTCCGTCAGACTGGACTACAGCGGATCCCGTCGACACCATATCCACTGGCACGGCATCGGCACTACGAGTGAAAGCCTTTAATCTCTGCATTGCGTCAGACCGAGCGGAATGAGGGTTATCGGTTTCCCTGCTGATAAACACAAACGAATGAGTTTGGGTATACAGTCCAGCAATAATACCCATCCGCAGGATAAAAATTGATTGTCGCGCACAATCGAATAGGTATTTTTCCGGTTTTGCTGGTTTCATTGTTTGGAATCAAGTTATTTTCAAAAATGAATAATCGCTTTCGATTTTCATTATATATTGTTGCGGTGACGGAATTTATAGGCTATTAGCTGCCGATTAATTGCCGATCATTTTAATGCTGATGCATAAAAATAACAGGTGCTCTTTATTTTAATGTTATTTAAATTTAAATTCATTTCAAAATTTTACTCCGACAGTAAACTTAAACATTGATTTTACTCAATCTTCCGCGACATTTAGACGTCTTCTATTATTATCAAAAATCTCTTCCTATATCCATCAGACCTTAAATCTATACTTTAATATCATAAAGCTGAAGAGTTTGTTTGTTTGAATGCGCTAATTTCAGGAACTATTGGTTCGAATTGAAAGGATCTTTTTGTGTTGTATAGTCCATTTATCGAGAAAGGCTATAGGACTATCACGCGGATGAAATCGCGCGGATAGGCTAGTAAATAGTATGACAAATTTTATAATTCTGTTTTCTATATGAATATTAAATTACTTCGTTTACTAAAGTAATTTGTGTATTTAACATATAACATTGTCGTTCATACAAAACAATTTGTATTAGTAATTTATTTGAATAGTCTATCTGTCTATCTAGGGCTTTATCACTAAAGTAGTGAAGTTGGGTCATTAATTATGCGCCTTAACGTAGTGTTAGTTCATACGTGATTGAAATGATTGGCTCTCAAAAGTATGCTAATAAAATGAGTGTATAAAGTACTAAAATAATAATGGCTTACCCCTTTTCTATCTGATTGATGTTGAACGTTGTTCAAATAATATTACATTTAACGCGACAAAGCCACGTTCCTTTCCGTGATAAGTTAAGGTGTTCTTGAACAGCTAGGATTACTGAAAAAAGAGCGCACTCACCTAACATGGTCCTGACTAACGATGTATAAAATTTCCATTGTCATCAATCTCTGACACCACGCCGAGGATTCGCAAACTCCTCACTAATTGCAATTTGAACAAAAAACTAAAAAGTAAAGTCATCGTGCGCTGCAATTTTTACAGTCCGCTTTTAAAAAACGGAATAGCTGTTGTTAGTCTTAATAAGCAATGTCAGCAAGCAAGAAGGAATGGAGAAAGATGTGAAAACTGCTTGAAATTTTTAAAAGAAATTTTATATTAAGAACAAAGTTAAATTGAAACGGCAGAATAACGCAAAAAATGAGGCGAGTTTAAAAAGGGTGGAGCTTATCCAATGTGTGGATCGCGGTACATTGCTACTGCCATGCAAATAGCAGTTAACGGCCTTCACACAATATAACGTAATATAAAAACAAATAGAAGTTACATTCAATTTTACAGTGTTAACAAATAGCCACTATAGAATCATCTAAAATAAAAACAAACAAAAAAAATTCAAGATTTAAATACATTATCATTAGCTGGAGCTCATAAAATTTAAGTTACTAAGGATTCGTAACTAAACTTCATTTTCTTGTGACAACAATAATAATAAGTTAATAAATACTTCCTAATACCAACAGACTAAATGACATAATATTTCCACGTTGTTATTAGCTTAGCAGCTAATATAAAGGAAAAAGGTCGCAATAGTAATCAAAATACTTTTTCCAACAAACAAAAAGTTCGCACCTGATCCAGCAAACAAGGGCTCATCATGTAACAACGAGTCACGTAAATTGGCTAGGGTATATACTAATCCTGAGATAAAATGGTTAAGCCTACGTCGCGTCGGCGTCTGCCGTTTGGTGTGTAAACACCTTTATGTCTGATATAAACGTTAGTATTACATATTGTCTTAATATGGCCGATAATTAATATTTCAAGACCATCAAGTACAGTAACAACTGAAAATAACATCAGCTTATGTTTTATAAGATTTTGAAACAGGGGTAAACACGTCCATATAATAATTACAGGTAATTTAATTATTCATGTATTTCTCTATTAATATGTAAACATTTCTTATACATAATTTATTTATAATCTTGTTCTTTTATGTAATTTTTATGTTAACGGACTTTTATGAAATCCTGGGTCGTACTCAGTTTCAAAAACTGATTTATATCACATTTGTATCAAAAAAACAATAATAAAAACAAGTTATCATGAAATAGTTGACGATTATAAATTTTTTTATGGTAAACACGGTAAGTGGCTACCGTCACCCATGGACATCGCAAGCAAGATAGACACTTCTCAAGACAAGTGCGTTTTGCCTGGCGATGCTTTAGCACGTTGAAGGAAGAGTGACAAGGGAATGAAGTGGAGAATACTACGGTTTTACTTGGACCCTAAGTGGGAGTTTAGACTCTACCAGAACCATAATATCAATGAGATGGGAAGGGGAGGGTAAATCTGGCCATGCGGCTCGACCGATACATATCAGAGACACTTTGGGGCCGGATTAGCATGTTGATGGTCGCAAGCCAGTCGGGAAACAGATCATCTACCATCAAGGCTACTTAAAATGAAATAAAACATTGGTTAATAGTAAATTAAACATTAAACAATTATAATTAATGGAAAATCAGAATATTTTATTTACTCGGCTTAATATAATGAAAATGAAGAACTTCTATAACTATAATTATATTATTAACTAATAGACTATCTAATAACAGATTGAAAAACACACTAATACTGACAAAATACCTCAGATTTTCGTTGCCACTGAAGAGTTCAATATGCATGTCTTGATAGATTTTTAATATTTGAACTAAATATATGCTAAATAGCAATGTAAATATAGAAAGGGATCGACCCGTCAGTAAAGAAGCTTGCCGTAAATAAACGAATGAAATATAGCCGGTTAAGATCAAACGCAATTTGTAAGCATGGAGATCACGAGCCTTAGAAAATTACCTACAACAGGTTTTCACGTGATTTGTAGCGCCCCTGGGCGATTTTGAGCAGATGCCCCTTGCAAAACAACTCATGTTTAGTAAAATTATTCGATATCTACGTGTATTGAAGTATTAGTATGTATTTCAATTGGATTCTGTATTTTTTATAGAAGAGATCTTTTTTAATCCAATTTCAGTTCTCCAAGGAGTTGTTTTTAAAATGGTACTTATTGCATATCTAGAGTTAGTAAAAAACTTATTAGGTAATAAGTAAAACATTACCCATAGTAAAAGAAAAAAAAACTTATTTTTAAGTTGATGACACTTTATTCAGAGATAAAACAAGTAGTTATTTTCGTAATTATCATCCAATTTCAAAAAAGTAACAATTCATTGTATTTTGTTTATTTATTATGTGATCCAGACAGGGTGTCTGAGGAGTAGTAGAGACGTAAGGTCACCACATTGGCATCGCGCATCCAGCTCCCGTTACAATTTTACTGCTGACGCCGTGGGAACGCAAGGCGTTCTAAGGGGAACTAAGGCCACCAGTTTGGCAGTCACTACCCCAAATTCGAGTAGTGCACTCGCCTCTAGTTTTAAGTTAATATTAAGAAATATGTAAAATAAGGAAATAAATCCTTAATAATTGTTCCGGATTTTCTTCAACTCCTATTGACGACCACCTACCATTTATTCATTTATAAATAGTTAAGGCGAAGCGCATATGAAACTTAAAGTTTTTGGAATGTAATCGTGATGTATTTCCGTAATCCTTAAACATATTTAAAGCCATGGTCCTTAATCGTGTATACCTATAATAAAAGAAATATGTTAAAAATATGAAATGTTGTTAATTATATATTTTAATAAATACTTTTTTTTGTAATTTCTGATTAATGAGGAAATAACTTTACTTTTTTCCAGTCTCAATTTAAAACAAATAATGCGTAAATCATTCAAAATCAGCAATGAAGTCTTCCAAAATCCTCATTTACTCAATATATTATACCATGAGGTGATGAAGTCACTCGGAGATACTTACCCTGAACTGGTAATAAGGGAGAAAGATGCAAAATTAATAATCGACCATGAAAGAGAAAGTTACGCGAAATTAAAAGCTAATTTGGCGAAAAAGTGGAAAGATTTAGTTAAAAGGTATCCAGAAGTGGAAACTATGTCTGATATTGAAGCTCCAGGATTTGCTTTAGGATATAAGGAGTTTAAGGAGGTAAGAAACATTTTTGTGATTATAAAAAAAATTTCTATTTAGAATTAGAAAACATAATATTTAAAATAATGAGACGGCGCCATCTATTGATGTATCTATACAACTGTAGCACTATATCTTTCTAGATACTATATTATAATACTAATTTATAATCTAAATGGCTAAGACAAATATGTACAACTAGTCGACCAGCCCCGGCTTCGCACGGGTGTAGTTAACCACATATAATACTCATATTTATCAAAGAAAAATTTAATTTCAATATAATGTTGCTAAATAAAAACTATTAGACGCGGGAATTTTGAATTTTTCAGGGATAAAAATTAGCTTATGTATTAATTCAGGTCATAGAGCATATGTCTGCTTTATTTCATTAAATTCCGTTTAGCCGTTTTTGAATGATCGACTAACAAACATTTTCTAATGTATAAGTAGCCTACCCGCGTGACTTCATCCGCCTAATGCTCCACTCCTATGGGTCGTAGCGTAATGTTATATAGCCTATAGCTTTTCTCGATAAATGAACTATCCAAAACAAAAATAAATTTTCAATCCGAACCAATAACTGTCTAACCTGAGATTAGCGCGTTCCAACAAACATACAAACAAACAAACTTCAGATAAAACTGATGATGAGATTAATACTGAATTCGCGTAGCAATACTATGAATGAGTTTTTAACCTTCCCCTACGGAACTTTAAAACTCTGAAAGCCTTTTTTTCGCAAACACTTGAACAGGAAAATTGCTACGACGCCTAGGGAGTGGCATAAATTCATAACTTTACATCATCATTTAAGAAAAGCGGCAGGACAGAATCTGATGGCAGACGAAAAAGTGCCTTGCTGGCATTATTTTAATGATGTTTTTGAATATAGAAGTGAGGAAAAGAGAAAGGAATAGCATTTGTAGAGGTATGCATAGACTACTATCCTCTATAGTGTGTTTAAGGATATTTAATTTAATTTAATAATATTGAATATACAGATTAATTATGATAGTAAGGAATATTTAGCAACACTACATTACTTACACTACTTTAGACAATATTCACTTTAATAATTATCTGTTTGTTTGTGAAATATAAGCAACAAGATTAACATGTTAATATGGATATAAAATTTTTCAAACGATTTTAATTAATTCGAAAAAATAAATATTATTTGTAACTGATATTAAAAGGACACTTTATACAGCTGAGCAGTGTTTGGGACTTGTGACCCAATACAAAACCTTTAATAAACTATTCCTGTTTGTAACTTGAATTTTTGTACTAAATAAAAATACCCAAAAGACCAAATTGAACCGAAAACCCAATTTCACCCAGACGACATAAAATACAATTAACGCCAGCGCCATCTAGTTCAGTAATCAAGAATCTTTATTAAATAACTTGACGATGAGAATGATCTTTAACACTGTTATATTCTAAACTAAACACTGTTGTTTGTCTCCGTCTGGGAACTCCGATATGTTCAGAGCATAGATGTCCAGGTGGAAAGGGTGTCTGTGAGCATTTAAATTGTTATAATCTCAGTATTGGATGGTTTATTTTTAATTGTTGATTTTACCGCCCAAATCGGTTTCGAAAAATGGGAAAACTGTAATTCTAGGTTCAAACTACCAAATTCGTCGTTTTATGGATGTAGTAGGATTTAGAGTACGAAACTTGGCAAGTTCTAGAACTGATTGACTACATTTCGATATTTCCCATTAATAAGACTACCCAAAAAAAAAATTCGCATGGTTCTGTTATCTGTTAATTAACAAGAAATTAAAGGCTATTCAAGAGTCATATTATTGCATTTGTATACAATATCAGCTCTCTTCTTTCTCTTTCCCTCAGCAACTAACCAGTGAATAACAAATAGGGTTGAAACTTGAACGTCAAGTGAAAATGACAAATTGCCTGAGCAATATTTTTGGTATGACCGAGAAAAGACCCCAATTATAATGTTACACGAACTATGTTAGATATTTGAGATATAGTTATAATATACAAGGTTTTGTTTATT
>JAOPUB010000013.1:3369175-3383189 GCA_027564055.1 Neptis clinioides
GATCTTTTGGAATTAGTAATGTGCAGGATTAGTAAGGAATTTGAAGATTATATTCTAAAATGGTCTAAGTTAAAGAAAATAAGTTTAAAAAATTCTATTTTACTTACAAGTAACTCAGATTTATTAATTCAATTTGATCAATTTAAAAACTTCATTATTTATCTTTATCTGATTTTGGTTTGTCTACTATAAACTGTGAAACACTGTTACATTGTAGATACCTAAGTCATATTTTTATTGAGAAAATTAGAAATTTAGAACCAGATTTTATAAGAGAATTGATTATATCCAAAACAGATATATTGATAACTTTGCATATTTATGGTGGCAATTCTGTTGATGACTCTTCTTTACAATTACTCTGTAAATGTCCACTGTTAAAAGATTTAGCTATTATAAGATGTGAAAATTTAACAGATGAAGGCTTGATGGCACTAACATACTTTAAAAATATAGACCATGTACAAATATGGAATAACATTAATTTTTCTGAATTAGCTCTTATAAAAATCTTGAGTAGTCCCAATATGAAGAAACTGCAAAGTTTAAGTCTCTCTAGGATTGAAAATATAACTCCTGTAATAGTCGATCTGATATCTGAGCACTATAAAAATCTTATATTTTTAGCTCTCTACCAATGTCCTAGAATAACAAATGTAGATTATAGAAAACAGTTGAAATCAAAATTTAGAAACTTTGATGTAGTGTTGTATTGAAATAGGAAATAAATAAAAATCTGATATAAATCCACAAACTAATTGTATTCACAATATAAATAATGGCATTGTAATGAGAAAAGTTTAAAAGATATAAATTATAAAATATATATAACAAAGGTGAGCATATATAAACATATCTTTATTCAACATTCATTACTGCAAATGTGAAATCTCAAGAAAACAGAAAATAATTTTACAATTGAATAATGAGAAGAATATTATTTATAACTTTTTATTTATAAATAAAAAAATACTAAGGATGAATATTTTTAATTCAAGTTATTCTATTGTTAGTTCAACAATTATATAATTAAATATTAATGGTATATTTAATTCTATACATTTCATTGAATGTGACTAATTTTCATGTTTACAGTAGTGAATGCAGCGTGATCATGTTTATGAAATGGGAGCACAGATAAAAGTTAATGATAGCATCACCCCGCTCCATTTTCTCATGTAATGTACATATTATATCAATCAAATCAATGTCTTATTCAATAATCAACTAGATATTGATTAAACTTTTCTGTACAATTGTTACTTAACTACAAATATTATTATTGTACTAAAAATTATTTTTTCTAGGTAACTAATATTTTATTCATTTTGTATAAGGGTTTTTAAGTTTTGCCTGGAAATTTTTTTCTTCTTCATTTAAGTTTAAATAAAATCCACTTAAAACTTTTTATTTATGTATTCAGTGATATGCACTATTGTTATATTATATGGTATTTTTTTTAAATTGTAGTGATTCTTAAATTGAATTATGTGTAACATATTTTATTTCTCTATTTAAATAATCCTGGCAATACTTTTATGCAAAGTATAGGTGAAATCTATATGAAATATTGTATTTAATATTTTTACATAATAGTACTTTTCATTAATAAACCTTATACGATGAATATTAATGTGATGTATTATTTATTTATTAGCTAAGTGAACTAATTAAAAATTACATGTAGAAGGTAGAAGTTGAATAATAATTATAAAAATATATTTCTAGATCACTTTTACTCGAGACCTCTTATCACAAAAACCTCAAAATTCTTAATATTAAAACCAATACAAAGAGTTCAAGTACATTGGGAGCCATATTAAACTGCTCCACGTCAAACACACTTATAGCAAAAGATTATGAATGAATCAAAAATAAATATAAAACACACTAGATGATAAAAACTAGTATTGCAAAACTGATTAAAAATCAATACATTCAGTGTTTAAATAAATATGATGAATTTAATATAATGATAATAAGAGTTACTACCATATTTCCCAGGTATCTTGTCAAGTTTTGTTCTGCATCGTAAGAGTGAAAGTGACCCAATTTGAAATTGTTCTAACTTTTATACATAAGTGACCATAAACACTATAAGAAAAAGAGAAAATTATATGTAAGAAAGCACAAGCTCTGTACAAAGAATTATCAGAAATATGCCGAGTTAAAATTTTCTTCCACTTTTTTTGAAATTTTTTGCTACTTATATAAATAGCAATTTTGAGTTAAGTCACTTTCATTTTTTGGTTAACATAAAGTTTTAATTCTCATTCAGGATAGATTTATACATAGCAGGATAGATTTATATATAACAAGGTTTTCAGACGTATTAATTTGAGCTACTAGAAATATGTGGAGAATTTTAATAGTAGCCACATTTAGCTCTAACTAATTCTACACAATCATAAAATTGTTTAATAACAATTTTGTTCACTTTTACCTTTTCATTCTGTACAGATTCCTTTTTGGTTTAGTACAGGAACAAAAAAAATTACAGTCCTAGATTAGTGTAAACAAGTCAATTAATGTTAAAATTTTCTAAATCTATTTAGTATTTACAAATGTGACTTAATATTTATTTATAAAAATTAGCCATTAAATTTTAATAATGTGAACATTAATTTTTCTTTGCATTTGTTTTCTTATTTATTGTGTTTAGAGATATCTAATAACATAGATGTAATTTTTTCACACTTAATTGTAATTATTTACGAGTACAATACAACATACACAATAAGAAATGAGAATCGACCAAAGAAATCAGAAGTTCATCCTAGTAACATTTTTTACTACTGTAACTTCAAACTACTACAAAACAAATAAATTATTGAACCTAATTGAACTTTACAGTACACCAAAAATTAATCTAACTTTCTAAGGTACAATAATATGAAACACTTTAAATCTTAATCTGATAAGTTCTTAACTTTCAACAATGTTGGAATTATAATTGAGTAATCATGAAACTTGCTGACAAATCAGAAAGTAATAATTTTTAAAAATAATTACCAAAGTTGAATTTTATCAGATCTGTTACTATTTTTTCTTTGAGATAGGGTATAAAATGTTACAAAACAGTAAAATTATGAATTCTTATTACAATAATACATTTAATATTAACTAGCAATACAGCTTTATTACATTTAAGTTTTTTTACACCATTGCTACCAGCTTACATTTTGATAAAATATATTTACGTGTTTTTTAGCAATTACTGGTTCCAGACTAGGACATTTAAGAGAAAAATCCTAATCATCGCGTCAGTTACAGTACAAACTAAATACAATAAATAAGAGAAAACGGCAAACCATATACCGAGGTCTTGATATGTAATAATTATTCTTTTAAAACTAAAACTGGGAAAGCGAACATAGCAACATTTTCTATTAGTTTCTTTGGCCGAAATTTAAAAAATAGTATATGTGACTGCTAATTATAAGCATATTGCGATACAGTTAATTTTTTTTGCAAAATATTAAATTTGTGATTATTTTTATTCATTTAACAGGTAACTCCTTCGATTTTTCACTCACAAAGATATAAACACCATTTTTGTGTCATAATGATATAAAAAGTACAATTTTTTTAACAAGTACTGGTCTGCTTGAAAAACAGGTTTATTATTTATTTATAATCAAAAGTATACCTAATTTTTTGCTTTCAAATTTCTATATATTTTATTCATCTACCTTTTAGAACTTTACTTTCAATTCTTACACTCTACTAGAGAACCAAATAAGTATTAAATTGTTATGACCTTTTTATAATTCCAATTAAGATACAACTAATGCTTATACAATAAATTTTCTAAAAACATATACTTGATCCAATATATCAAATTGCTTTTTCCCCAAATAAACTGTAAATTATTTTACTGCCATGGTTTTGAGAATTTTTGGGGAAATTCCAGGAATACCACTTTTTTTGGTCGGTCTAGAAATTAAAAAATAAAGCAAGACAAAATGAAGTTAATTCTATAATGTAATCTATAGATATACCCTTTTCCCTATCATCGCTTCCTTCCCCGCATGAACTGTAAAGCTTTTTGCATTAGGGGGGCTTTCTTGGGTTTAAATGAAGAAGATGAAGAGGTAGAAATTGGCACTGGAGCTGGTCTTCCACCTTTGAGGACGTTGGGCGCAGCAGCCAGGGATGCTACTCGAGCTGCTGGACTGGCTGTTGCTGCGAAAGCTGTCCCATGTTGAGCCTGTAAATATTTTATTAAAAAATTTTTAATACTACGGTTTATCTTCACAATCTGATTAGGATTAAAGGAGATCGGCGTTACAAGGTAAAATTCAAGTAAACCGAATCAGTACAAATTCTCTGTTAGTATACAAACGCATTGATATAAATTGATCAGTGTCTGTCAATAATAATTAATAACTTTAAAGCATAAAGCTAACAAACACGAGTCCGGATTTATTATTGTAAAGTATTATGCTATGTGGGTGTTAGAAAAGAATGATATTTGTTTAGTTGTTATAAAAATATTAAAATTACTCACTTGTTTTTTTAATATGTTTCTGGGTGGTTTTACAACTGAGTCTACATATGCCATCTTAGTTTGCTTTATGGGAGCCTTTTTAGCCTCTTGAGCAATCCTTATATGAGTTGTTAGAGACTTTAACTTTATTTCCTGTTCCTCTTGGCATCTCTATGAATAGTTTTAAGAAAATAAGTATAGATAGATAAATATTACATATATATTTTAACATAATATCTTACCATATACATTTCACGCCATGTCTCCATTTCCGCTCTTTTCTTATTTCTGAAATTCTTTTCACAAAACTTCTGCCAGAGGTGATCTGTGTCGTCCATTAGATAAGCATTATAATGTTCCAACATAAATAACTGCTGAGGCGTCGCCTTGTCTACCACAGGTTTAAGTATTTCATATGGAACGCCTCCGGTGTATTCCAGGGCTAAATTGTAATAAAAAAAAACAGTTTTTAACAGCTAAGCAAGCCAGACGTCATTGCGATTTCATATCCCGATGGTTTCAAGTTTAGGTTGAAACTTACCATCTATGTGTTCTTGAAGAACTTGTACACAAAGTTCATATAAAGATGTTATTTTTCCTATCACTTTGTTACCGGAATATACCTTTGTTCTGAAATACGAATTTAATTGGTTTGATTGAAAAATATAATTTAAAAACCTTATCTACAAGAACAAAAATAGGTAATTAATTTACCTTTGGTTTTTAGAAGATATTCCAGCACTTAAAGCTTCCTCATCCGTAAAATGCGGCAGAAACTTTGGCGGCGGCCTGGGGCGATAATTATTAGATATTTCTGGCAGAGCAGATATTTCCAATGCGGGCAACGGCGCTAATTTCGCACTCGGCGCAAGCAATGTTGCAGGACTTAGCTAAATCATATAAACAAACACAAATAATACAATACGACTAATACTACAAATCTCCGTCGGATAATTTTTTATATATATAACTATGGATACAAGACCGTCCACTCCCGTAATTTCAGGACACAAAAAACAACATTACATGAAGTCCTTGTTTCAGGTCGCCCCTAAAGACCTCATTTTGCTGCCCCTTTTAAAGCTGATTGCACTCGTGAACTGTGTGACTACACAGATTCTGATTAGATAATACTTACATCTTCGTTACTTGAATTTGGTGAGACAGTGTCCCTGAAAGTTGATTTCTTTTTAGGTTTAGCAGGACTAATCATACCCAATGCTTCAGCAAAACTTGCACCTATAAATAAATCCTAAATTAAAGATTTTATAATTACCTATTTAAATTTGTTGCAACATGCAAATATTTGTAACTAGGTGGTAAATTAATACAAATATAACTCACCAGAGCCACAGTCAATGCCATCATCACTATCTTCGCTCCGTTTTTTCTTTGGTTCATCATCCTTCAACTTGCTTGATTTATGTTTCCTTTTCTTGATCTTTTCAGGATCAGAATGTTTCTTATCTAATTTTGATTCTTTGTCTTTTGAATGTTTCTTCTCACTTTTTTCACTATACTCTTTTTCGATCGAGGAACCTTTGTCTTTTGATTTGTCCTTACTAGATGAACTATGTTTATCTTTGCTACTACTACTTGACTTATGTTTGTCACTTGTTTCCTTTTCAGAGTGTTTGTGTTTCTCCTTTCCAGATTTGCTAGAACTATGTTTATCTATATGGCCAGAACTTTTATCTGACTGACTTGAACTTTTATCAGAATTAATCTTTTGTTTTTCTGTTGAACTTGATTTATGTTTCTCTGAACTACTAGTTGATTTATGTCTCTCTGAGCTATTGCTAGATTTTTGAATATCAAAACTTTCACTTGAACTTTTACTACTTGAACCCTTTTTACTACTATGTTTCTCTGAATTACTTGAGGATTTATGTTTTTCTGAATGTTTGCTTGTAGATTCATCTCTATGTTTTTTTTCTTTTTCCAAAGATTTATACTCTTTTTCTTTCATTTCGTTACTTCTTTCCTTCTCTTTGTGATCTCTCTCTGATCTTTTGTGTGAATCAGTATAGTTGGATTTTTCTTTTAAAATTTTATCAGAGGAATGTTTGTTGTCAGAAGTGCTATGTCTGTAGTTTTTCTCTGATCTTTCAATTAGATTTTTTGAATCAGATTCAAGCTTGTACTTATCTCTACTATATATATCTTTACTGGATGTTTGTTTAGATGTTTCATGCCTATTTGATTTCTCAACCTTCTCTATCTTTTCTTTAACCTCCGGTTTTCTATCTTCTTCAGATGATTGTGAGTACTCACTGTCACTATCACTTTGAGAGCTATCATCTTGACTATCTTCACTTTCATTTTTTGGTTCTATATTTATTTTAGTTTCTGATTTTATTTTATAACTATTATCTTTTGAACTTGAGTATTTTACTTTTTTTATATGAGGATCATCTTCCTATAAATAAATTATAATAGTAAGTGTATATTAATATATTAATTGGTGCAATAATAATATACTAACTGGTCAAAATATTACTTATTTGATCTAATATGGTAGATATTGAATATATATGTAACTATCTGTGAGATAACTAAACAAAATTTACTACTAAAAATTTAAACATTCTAAAATGGCAATATTATTAATCTGCATAATCTATTTTATTTGTTTGTGGAGTAGATTGTTCATATATACTCACCTCTCTGCTATGATACTTCCTTTTGCTTCCAGAATCACCATTCATTTGTATATTGTGTTTATCTTCAAACTTTGGTTCTTTAACTGAATTTTCTTGCCTGTTGTGTCTGTTGTTAGATTGCCTTGAATTATCTTCATAACCCCTTCCATTTTCATGTCCATTGTGGCTAGTAGCTGACAGATGATTATTAAAAAGGTAAATATTACATATGAAAACAAGAAAATATTTAAAAACAACATCTTTATTTTTAAAAAATCATGGAAATGTTCATATACATACACATAGCAAATCTTATGTATATAATACAATTAGTTGAGTCAAGCACCAACCCACTTCCGTATAATAATAAAATGCAAGTTACACCTGGGCTCTTAATTTAGATTTTCTTATTTCTAAAGTAAATTGTGATTTTTGTTAATTTAATAAAAAATTTTCAATTAAAATAATGATTCTAAATAAATATCGTATCTCTAAATATATATCATATAATATCAATCTATTTATCTAATTTAAATAATTAAATTACAAAACTATTTTGACTAATACTAATAGTTTTTTCTCAATTAATGCTTTTTATTGTGCTCACTATCATTGTTGTGATCTTCTTGATCACTTTCTTCTGCTGCTACCATCACTTTCCATTTGTATACAAGTGCCTTGGCTGCTTGGCCAACATTACCAGGCTCTTTACGTAAAGCATTTACAGTGCGTCCAACTCCTGTGTCTTGTAGGTGCTGGACTGTAACATCCAAGTTGTACAACTTGTCTATACTTTTTAAAACCTGAAAATCATACACTAGGATTGTTTCAATAATTCATTTTTATTGTGGAATGTTGTTATCAGTAATATAAAAGGTCAATTACTGTAATTGATAACAAAGTTTTTATTTGAGAAGGCTACTTGAAGTAACAATTAACTAATCATTGTCTCATTTGGAAAGCTTGAGTGCTACTGTAAGCATGCCTCCACCTCTGGATTTTTGCATTTTTGGCAATCATTTATCACTTGCATTTTGAGCAAATATTCAATCCAAATAATATATATAATGTTCAGAAATGCATGTGAGATCTACAAATAGTAATATATCATGTCTACTATAACCACTTGTCATTCTAAGATGGAGACTCTGTTCTGCATTGGACCATTAATGGATCATCATCTTGATGAACCTATTTTACTAATACTATGTAAAAGATGCAGTAATTGTTTATGAATTAATAATAATAAAGTTCAGTTTTGATTTAGTTTAAAATAATTAAGGTGTAGGTTCTATAATTGAATTACCAGTTGACTTTAGACAATCTTATGACATATTACCTTGTTAAATAAGGACTTCATCGGTTAATTTCATTTAAATGTGTTAATGGTTTTACAAATACATATATTATATACGTACATAGAAGGATATCGAAACATATCGACGCCGAAATTCTTAACGTACAACAATTTTAAACGATAAAAACTCCGTTATTAAGTAACGAGGTTTTAGCGCTGACAATCCTTTGTATTATTTCAAGAGTTTCCAAATTTTAAAAATTATCTAACAAAGTGAATATTTCTAAATAACAGTGCAAATCGGTACTTACCCTTTGCTCATCATTTGGATATTTTTCAATAGCATGTTGGTAATGTTTTACCAAATCCAAAACAGACGCCATAACACTGCACTTATAATAAAATTAAAATGGGTTCAGTTTGATTAAAAAAATAGTGCCAGCTGGTAAACGGGCACCATTTTTGTCACACACATGTCTGTGACGTATTAGTAATATGAGCAAATGCGTATGATGCGTTTTGATTTTACTACTTTCATTGATGAAAAAAATGTTATTATTTATTTTTAATACAAATTACAGTATTTATTTTGTTAAATTTAATTAGCACAACTGCTACTATTTCTTTAAAGAAAATAAATTGTTGCCATATAGAATTACTTACAACGAAATACTTATTCTTGAATCGATTCCAAACCGTATTTATTCGATTTTTTTATCAAATATGAATACATTCGATTACAGTATCTATCTTATATAATCTTAGACACTATTTAATCTATGCTTTTAGAGATTATCTGAGGATATTCATAATCAATCTTTGATACATAATTTTGTAATTTATTAACGTCCATTGTTTTCAGCCATAATGATTTTCCAGGGAAATTAATATTGTGGTGGTTTTAATTTTGATTCCTAAATCTCTTTATTGTTTTAGCATTATTTTACAATAATGGTGCGCTATATTCAGAGCCGTCTTAAGCAGATTCAGAGTCAGGGTGCAAAAGTCAGAGTGCTCCCGCTGTCCACGCGCTTGGGTGTGAAAAAAAGGCTATACATTTTTTAGTATTTACTTTTTTTATTAATTTAAAATCTTATTATACAATTAAATATAGTCTAATTATATTTTTCCAATCCTGTGAAAAATACTTAAATTACGTTTTTGCGAAACCCAACATTTTTTTTCAGAAAAAAAAGTAGCCGTTTTCGCATCCTAACATTTTTGTTCTAAAATAAAAGTAACCTAAGTTACTCCTTATAAAATCTAATCCAAAAGCTATGTTCCAGTGTCATCGTTAAAATAGGTGTGCTAACAATTCACATAAAGAAAACTAATTTTAATTTATTCCGTGCAATACTTCCAATTAATTTCTCCATTTCTCAGTTCCGTTCAAATCGGTCAATTCAATTTTATTTATACCTATGTATTGTTCGTTTTTTATTATTTTATTGTAATGTCATTTACCCCGTGAAGGGACGGGTTTGAATACAATTCCCCACTGTCGCTGGGAAAGAATCAAGTAAGAGCCAAGTAAGGACTGGCTTGCGACCACCAGCATGAGAATCCGGTTACAAGGTGTCTCTGACATGTGTCTGACGGTCGGGCCGCATGTGGGCCAGCCTTACCCTTCCCCTTCCCATTCCGTTGATGTTATGGTTTTGATGTACTCTGATCACAATTAGAGTCTACCGAAGCATATAGCGTTATATAGCATTTCAGCATATAGCATTCTTCTCTTCATTCCCCTTCCTCACTTTTCTTCAAGGTGGCAACGCATCAGGTGGGCCGTCAACTTGTTGGCTCCTAATTTACCTTAAAAAAATATTAAAATCGAGGCTTTTCGGGCTTTTGTCGTTTATTATGAAATCTATTTTGTTTATATGCTTAGTGGTTTTAAATGTTAAGTTTTATAATAAGACACGCCTAGCTATCATTATTATAATTATTATTTAAATTTAATATTCAACAGACACTATACATTTTACTTTTTATACGTAGGTACTTAAAAATTCTTCAGCAAATAATTAAAGAAAAACTAATCAGTTATAATAAGTTTAAGCTAGCATGAAACATTTAAGGCAGGTAGAAATACATACAGATTGAAGAGTACAAGGTACTTACTAAATACACTGGCAACATTGTGGCTGAATTTTAGCGTATTTGTAAATTGTTCTATCAAAGATCAAGTCTCCCAAAATATTGAACACATGACAAATATACTTGGCTTAAGATTTTTACTTACAAACTACATATTTTTTTATTAAAGGTACAGTTATCTTCTCAAGCTTCCTAAATAAATTCTGTATCAAATAGTAAAGAAAATATTTGAAAAGTCGTGTCAGTTCTTTAGGTAAACCCCAAAAGCAATGAGCGGGAAAGTATACCTACTTTCCTACCTGATGATCTGCGGCTATAAACAATCGCAAAATAATAATTCCGTGAAGAATAATTGAATATTAATCATTTTGTTTTATGTTGTTGTCATCAGTATGAGTTATGCAGTGGGCAATAGGGCAGAAAGGCATGGAGCTAATAATTGCCTGCGACATTTGTGACCTCTACTATCCACTTTCATACCCTGTTCTTTATTTATCAAGTAACGCCGCAATCTCCATAAAGGCAGTTACGCTTATAAAACAAGTAAAAACTTTGGTGGTAAAAAAATGGGTTCAAATTGACTGGGATTTGGACTACGTTGCCAAAAATATGACACACGCATTATAGAATACTTGGAAGTTGGAGGGCCTCAAAATTAACTAGTAGTTTACTACTAGTTGGTAAAAAAAATTGCTTTGCCTTTGCAGAATAAATTATTCGCGTGCTATTACATGTATTAAAGTAGTCCATAAAAAAATATCAAAACGAATGCGTTCTGAGCGCGCAAAAGTACTAAGAGGTTGATTTGCTATTCTTTTAACATCGACATCGTTTTCCATAAGTTCTTGTACCATCTCTATAATCATGCAATTATTTCGTTCTCATAGAATTTACATAGATGTTGATGTTAAAGCATTTAAAATAATTTAATAAAATGGATCGGGATGGGAAGATTAACAAAAATCTGATATCAATTGCGTTCAATATTATATAAGACCACGTTTTATAATTATTTTGCTAAACACAAAAGTTAAAAACGAGTTAGTGCCGACACCGACGATTTTTAACTACTGCAAATATAAAAGCTTACTATACTAAATAAAAAAAATCTGTGTATGTCTTATCGTTCCGACTAATCTCTGAAATGCTTGGACTTCTTTTAAAGGCAATTAAGCTGGGAGATAGCTAATGTTATAGGGAGCTACCTAATAGTCGAGAACAAAATACACCTCAGTAAAGCTAGGGTGTGTCGGCTAGTCTATTATACATGTTTATTATGTGCATCAAGTAGGATGTCTATAAATAATTACGAATGATTCCTATCACTATACATCTGTTATTTTCTTTTAAAAACATTTGCTTTAACTTTGAATCAGGCGTAAGTTAACGAAAGGATCCTATTTATGAGTGAGACGTTGTGGGTTGTACCCGTTACATGAATAAAATACAAGTATTTAGTTATTACGTTAAAAATAACTAGTCCTTTATTATTTACACCAAAACTTTAAATAATTGGATGAATGAATGAAATGAAAAACTTTATTGCACACTAACAAATATACAAGCTTAAGAACTAAGAGATAGCTAAATGTTATAAAGTTGGGTGTTTAGGTAAATCTTATAAATATATGTAACGAACGAACATATACAACAAAATTAAGTCGTCGAAAATTAGAATAAAGCTTTTTATAATTATAAATATGTAAATAAGACAAGATTAAAATAAAAGGTGAAAGTTGTTTGCGCTTGTCACAATACATCAAAAGAAGATTTACTTGAAAATAACAATGTGCCATGTAGGTAAACTAGTGAACTCTAAATTACCTACTTGAGAATAGTCCGCATGTCACTTGCCGGTGAAATATGGCTTAGGTAATGTGAACGTAGAAAGGGCCACTGCGCTCACGTGTTTCTAGGCACAATGGTGTTTTTTGGTACACATATATTATTTTAAATATTTAGATAAATTGTACCAAAAATAAGAAGTCAAGAAGAATTCCTAAAATTATGAAAGATATTTGAAGAAGGATTTATTTTTAATTTAGGTTAAGTTCACGATGGCAAGTCCCTTATTTGGTTTGTGCAACGTTAAAATTTTTCTCACGCCAATGTCATCGTTTCTAATGGGCAAAGTGGCTGGAGTCCAAGAACTTTCATCGAGATCTAAAGATGTTTAAATTTTGCAGTTTTCTCTATAGCAAGTTGTAAAGTATCAAGTTTTTTAGATGTGAGTTTAGGCCAGCTTTTAACAATTTTTTAAACATTCTTATTTCCCCGTGAGGGGACGGGTTAGAATACAATTCCCCTGTGCCGCTGGGAGAGCATCTCGTAAGAGGCGAGTAACCCAGCACCCCTTGGTGGTAGGGGATCTGTTCCCCGACTGGCTTGTGACCACCAGCATGCGAATCCGGCCGCAAAGTGTCTCTGGCATGGAGTGTGTTAAATAAAATCGACATATGTCGCTACACATTCTCGCACATATCTGGTGGAAACGCAGCCTTAAGCTAATAAGTCCTATGATCTTTAGAAGAAAAACCGATTAATTAAATAACAATATTCACTCTATGAAATCTCTTAGTAAACTGTCTGGAATCTGTTTAAAAAAAATAAAAAAGTAGACTATGTCTGGTTAGATATTCCTGAAACAGACTTACAAGGCTATAAGCTGCTCTCCAAACTGGCCCTAGCTTTAGACGAACTGACTGACTGACGGATTAAGTTTGACGTGTCAAAAGTACTTTGTGAGAAGTCTATTTGAAATAAAATATTTTGATTTGATTTGATTTGATTTGATTTTTTTTATTCACTCAACTACCCACTCTCTCATTTATTCGCATACTGATTTTTTATTTGTTTTTTTTATTATTATTATTTTAATTAATATTTTAAATTAAAAAAAAATATTTTCATGTTTAGGATTTTTTGTTTTATAAAATTCCGAATCACTTACGGTGTGTTTGCGTAACACTCTTTTATCCATCTCCTTCCCATTTTGTGGAGGAGACCCGGCTCAGCAATGGGCCATCGATGGGTTGTGATGATGATGATGATGATTTTTTCTCAGCAATAATCTTATCTGGCGACTGTTATTTTATATAGTAATTCATTTCCATGAAATAGATTATGGGTTTTCCATTAGGTTTTTGCGTTATTGGTTAAAACACTAATGAACAAAAAGTTGTTGTGTTGTTTAATTTGTAGTGACGAATATACTCGCCTTTACTATTGAATGCGGTAGTGGTCAATACTGAATTGAGACCACTATCGTCGTTTAATTTATCTTAAATGAAGTAGGTGTATAGAATTTTCTGTTTCAGGTTTTTTTGGACGTCCGTTGAGAAAGCGTGCTTATTTTGGTATAAAAAGTATCCTAGATACCTAGGTATCCGCCATAAATTATCCGTTTACTAAATTGAATTTAAATCGGTTCAGCCATTTTAACGTAATGTATGCACATACACGGAAACTCTACCAGGAACGACCGATCAC
>JAOPUB010000013.1:3433934-3445932 GCA_027564055.1 Neptis clinioides
AGTCTGCCAACCCGTACTTGGCCTTTGTGGACTACGGCCTTACTCCCTCCTCATTCTGAGGAGAGCCGGCTCAACAACAGTGGGCCATCGACGGGTTGTGATGATGATGATTAAGTTTTAATTTCCTAGAGTGTAAACACTGTTTAGTTTACTAGGTTCATCATTTAACTGTAAATTACATTACTAACTCTAAGATTTAGTAACATAGTAGTTGACTTTAACACTAACAATCAATTATTTTGACACCTTTTTTTGAATTTCACTTCACTTGTCTTTTATTGAGTTATTTTAGTAGTCCACTAGTTGTTATCATTAAAATACCACTTTTTATCACAACACTTAACATCTATTTAAAGTATTTAATTTATAATTTATGAGTTAAGTACTTAATGCATTACTACACATTATAAAACACGATCTGTCTGTTTGGTTGCGAAAAACTCCAAATGTACTTAACCGAATTTAATGCGGTTTTTACTGTTGGACAGAATGATTAATGAGGAAGGTTTCCCGTGTAGAACCGGGGCGAGTAGCTAGTACACAATAGAATATTTATAGCTGCAATTAAAGGATGCAAAGAGTAAAAACCAGTTACGTGTTAATTGTTGACTAAAGTTCTGTCGCTGGGTTTTTAGATTATAATCAGATTATGACTAACCGTTATATAATAACTTAATTATTTGCTTGTGTATAGTTTCTTCAACAAATATGGTATTTCCGTATATGATCAGTAATCGACTTCATTCAACCGAATTGGTACAAAAAAAATTTGAAGTTTGAATAAAAAATTCAAGTATTAATCTATATCTATATTATTATATAAAGAGGTAAAATTTGATTGTTTGTATTTTTGTATGTTTGTTTGTTTGAAATTGGCTCTGAAACTACAGGACCGATTTTGATAATTCTTTCACCGATCGAAAGCTACACTATGACAAAGTGATATAGGTGTTGCCATGCTTTGAAAACAATAAGTCATCGCCATTTTGTTCCAACTGCACCAATTTTAAAAATTCTTTCTCTGATAAGAAGCTAGACTATTCCAGCGTGATATTGATGGTGCAGTTTTACCATACTTTGAAATCAATATACAACAACATTCACAAAATTTCTGACAAACAGAAGCGATACAGTGTTGCCACATGCCACGGTTTTTTAAATTAATAAATTGGGAGTTTGATTACTTCGGTTCAATTGACAATGTAGATTATAATTTAACTTTAAATACCCGAAGCGAAGCGCGGGCGGGTCCGCTAATATTCAATGAATTACTGTCACATTATCATAATTTGCAGAGATTATCTATCGTTTATTCAATTGTTTTTTTAAAGTTTTTTATAAATTTGACGTCATTGCCCTCATAGATAATAGGTACTAACGACTATACAATAAATTTAATAAAAATGAATATTTTGGTGTTAAAGGTTGAGGTTTTTATGTATTCCGTATCTTACATAAATTTTATCTATAAGATAAAAATTATTTGCTGTTCGTTAGTCTCGCAAAAACTCGAGAACGGGTGGATAGATGTAGCTTATTTAGATCTTGATAAATATTTTTAACAGTAGTCATTTGTCACCTCAGCGAAGCGAGGACGGGTCAGCTAATGCTTAATGAATTACCGTCATATTTTGATGACAAAACAGTGCGATTTTTATTACAAAAGGAGGTTGATCTATAAACTATAGTTTAAACTTGGTTTAACAGTGATGTTTAAAAAAAGTCATACAAAAAGTAATTATCCAAAAACAATGGTTTAGAGATAAACCTCGTTTTGTAATAAGACCACTGATATAACATATTACAACAAGAATATCTTTATTCTCATTTAACATGATGTTGTAACTAGAGATGAGAATTTGTCTGAATTTGTATTGCCTGTATAAGAATAGATGTAATTACGTATAATGATAACATCAAACTTTCTCAATGCCGTTGCAATCTAGTCCTATTGTAATTTTTTATACTAATCTCTGTAGATTTTATGAATTCTATCGCGAAACTATTTTATGAACTAACTTTTTATAAGGATATGTCCAGATCATAGATATCAGGAGATATGCCCTCATTGCGTTATAGTATAGAACACTTTTTTCACCTGTTCGCGCCATAATAACGGCAAGGCTTGCTAATATTTTGCATAGGCTAACACAAACGTTTTGTTCGCGCATCCGGTCAATTTGACCGCATCGATTGTACATTTTCTCCGCTCCATGCCATATCCCACGATATCCGTGGTCCTCAAATCTTCAAATCTTTTTGTGCAGATTAAACTTAGCTTATAACCTTTCCCAAGCTCTACTCTACCTCTATATTAAATCACATCAAAATCAGTTTAGTAGTGGTTTAAACGTGAAAGTGTAACAGGCTGACAGACTTAACTTTTGCATGTACATATTAGATTATTATTAATTTTTATTTTTTATTTTTTTTTATGGTAAATCACTGACAAACGAGCAGACGGCCCATATGATGGTAAGTGGCAACCGGCGCCCACAGACATCGCACATACAAAATGGACACTTTTCATGACAAGTACGTCTTGCTTGGCGATGCGTTTTTATTTTGAAGGAAGGGAGGAAGGAAGGAAAGAAGAGAAGAATGCTACGGTTGCGGTGGACTCCAAGTGTAAGCTCAGAGTCCACCAGAACACAGACAGCACACAGACACCTTAGAAAACTTGGAAAACGAATAAGGTAGGTACGAAGAAACAATTCTATATATTTCATTTCGCTCTTTTAGAATTTCTAGATACATTTATAATTTTGTTAATCGCTGCTAGATTTTTAGGTATTTGCTCTCTGCTATATTAAATTGCAAAATATTTTACAGCCATCAACTTCCATTGTCAATTTTTTGTAGCCACATCCTCAGTAATTGTGGCACATGTTTCGCTCGAGTACCGACAAAAAAATTTAGTTAAATCGTTGAATGCTTTTACCTCAGTTCTATCCTTTTTTTAGGTGAACGTTGTCTGGGTGCCTATTGTACCTGGATGATACAGCATTTGTATGTTGTATGTATTTACTGCGACGCCAGTCTTCAATAGTAGCGATCACTTAAATTACAATGACACCGTCATCAACTCTCGATCCGAAACTTCGAAACCGTATAACAAGATACTTGCACACTGGTAGTGAGTTTCCAAAGTACTACCCTGGAAGTTGGTCTTCGCATTCTCTCGATGTCGATAAATTGAAAGCCATTGACGAGGTTCTGGCTACAGGAAGTAATAATATTGAAGTTGTGGATATTATTGTCACGGTACATGAATTTTTAGATTCATAAATCAATTATATTCAGGTGAAATCTATGATAATAATTTTCATTTACTTCTAGGCATATAAAAGTGGTTGGTATACAAGATTTGAAACTATTGCTTTTGCATTGGCAAAATGTCTTCTTCTTGGTTCTTCTGTCATTAAACAAGCAGCTTACAAAGCTGCTTCTGAGATATGTAACACTGCAGAAGAGATGATGTTATTTCACAAATTCGCCAGACAGTTACACACTGGTAAGCATGAAAGCAATCAATATTAAATGCCAAATATAAAAAAAAGATGATAAAACATGTTCATTATTAATTTATATTTAAGAATGATAAATTCAGCTTAGTTACAAGAAACATTTATCATTATCATAACAACATTTCAAAGAAAGTTTCCTAGTGTCTCTTAAACATTTTTTTCTAAGATAAATGATATTCATCAGTATGTAAAATATGTGTAGGTAATGGCAGCGGTTGGTGCAGGCATGTGAGGCAGTGGTATACCACAAAAGAGCCTATGCATCTGGCAAAAGAAACAACTAGAGTGAAGGCAAGATATGGACGTTCTCATAAAATACTACTACGCAAATCCCATGTTAAGATTGAAGAAACTGATTATAGTAAGTTTAAAAAAGTTTTGTTGTTTTTAAAATATAAATACTTTTTATGTCATAATCTAATGCATATTGATAAAAGTAAACTTGGATAAAAAAAAAACAATTTTCAAAATATTTCACTCTCATTTACATAGCTAACATAATAAAGAATAACTTTAAAATTGAGTTACAAAAAAATAAAATACACCTCAGCAAAGCATGAGCAGCTAGGTGATCTACTATATGAAGTAAAAAAATGCCTTAAACTAAAAATTTACCTTAATTATAAGCATCATAACTAATTTTGAAAATATTATTATTTCTAGTTTACCATACTTTTGAAGGGTACTTTAATACTTAATTTATCAAAAAGACATTTGATTCTTAATATATTGTTGTTAAATAAAAATGTTTAGGGTTTTACAGTAAACATATATATCATTTTCCCACAGAAACTTTATTTTTCTAGGATAAAAATTAACATTGTGTGTAAATCCAGGTTGTAAGGTACCTGTGTGCCTAATTTTATTGAAATCTGTTCAGCCATTTACTCATAATTGAGTAGCAAACATACAAACTTTTACATTTTTACTATTAGTAAAATTTTATCAAGTCTTAAGCTGGTAATATTGTTGTTTAAGATATTTAATTGTATTGAATGTAGTCTCTAGTATATCTTATTAATTCTTGTATAACAGCATCGAAAAATATCATAATATTTTGAAAATATGTTAAGTGATTTTCTAATTTAAAAACTATTTTCAGATAGAAATGCAGTAGTTAAGTATGTGATATTTGGTTTGAAACGTGCAAAGCAATTATTGGGTAAAATAGAAGAAACAAAACCAATTTTTGAATACATACAAAAGGTTGAAGATTTGCGTCATTGTGAAGACCCAGTAGCTGCTGGTGGTATGATTGCTCAGAACAACTTTACTCTGGAGTATGTTCCTGGACACTTTCTAACATCGCAGGAAGTATGTGTTAAACACTAGAGATGTACTCATGATGTGATCATGTTTGTTGACATGAAAGTTGATGCGACAAGTATTTTTTTTGTTGCACTAAATTTAGAAATTTTTTGTTGAAACATCATGAAAACAAAATTATACCATGCTCCATGGTCCATTATTTGATGAATGCAAAATGTTATCAAAACAAAACCAACTAACCCAATATAAACTAAAGTAATATAATTAAACCAATATACTAAATTTAAAGTGTTTTGAAGCTGTAAATAAATCAGGCTTTGATCAGACAATGTGTCAATGGATATGCAAAGGAAATAATAAAAAAAAAAAGATCTTTAAATTCTATAAAAAATTGTTATTGCAGTTAGTAAACTCGCAGCCATCTATGTCTTTTCAATTTTAAAGTCAAGTTTTTACCTTAATTTTAATTGTATGAAAAGTCCCACTTGCACTAGGCCAAATTTTATTGAATAGAATTTCTATAAAATACATAAAATTTAAAAGGCTGGAGAGAAGGTGCACTTTCCTGATCAATCATCGACTGATAAAGTGGTGCATAATATATCTAATGTCAGTAAATGGAAGGTATCTCAGAAATTCTAATGATTCTCATACAATTTTAACAACTTATAACAATACTTTCATTTTGAATCATACCATTAGACAGTATTCAAAGTTACAAATATTTTAATTAGTCACTAAGTAAATAAAACAATCCAAGACAAAAATATTTTTTCAATTCAAACCAGTAGTTTCTGAGATTAGCGCGATTAAACAAATAAACAAATTCTTCAGCTTTATAATATTAGTATAGATTGAATTAATGTTATTTATGTAAGTTACCTTTATTAACATTTTTAGCATTCATGAGACAAACTCGTACATGTGAAGTAATTCGTGAGATAACGCGCGGTTTACTCGAAATTGCCGTTAAGTATAATAGAAGAGTGTGGGGCCGAGCGGGGGTGAGTGGGGGGTGTAAAGAAGCTTAGTGGCTTTGAGCGACAAGTTGTGAGTTGTGAGTTGCGATTCTTTCTGCTTGTTTTGGATATTTGCAAGCTTATTAAGTGATTTGTTGGGAGTTTTACGATCAGACTTTATTAAGACGCCCCAGCTTCGCCCGGGTGCATAAAAAACATTTAATTATCAATATATTGTTGCAAAATAACAATATTTAAGCACTTATCTTTATCCTACGGGAATTCTAATTTTTTAGGGATAAAAAGTAGCCTATATGTTAATCCAGGGTATAAAGTATCTGTGTGCCAAATTTCATTGAAATCCGTTAAGCCGTTTTCGAGTTATAGAGGAACAAACATCCAAACATACAAACTTTCACATTTATAATATTAGTAAGAATAAATAATTATTACAATGGATTGCTTAGCTCTTAAAAGAGATCTCTGCCAGTAATCCCTGGATGTAATAGAGGATTTAACTCACAAACAATATACATACATACATACATAATTGTAATATATAAAAAAAATAATTGTACCTATCACTATAAGTATTGTTAAAAGCTTCATTATTAAGCTAAACATTTAGCTACAGCTACGACCCATAGGAGCTTGTTATCAACATTAGACATTAAAATATTTTTAACATATTAACATATTATTTATCTAACAAATTTTCTTTTCTTTATAAAACTAATTGTTTAGCCCTCGCTTCACTAAGCAATATTTAATTTTCCCGCCAATTCATAATCAATTCTATTTTTTTGTCTAAAAATCCAAAATCTAAAGTAAATGTAAATCGAAAGGTACTGTTCTGTAGTTATACATAACATACAAACACATATACTATATAATATTATCTAATAACATAGGAAAAATAATGTATTTTTAAAAGTTCAATTACTTAGCTAAACTTTATTAAATAAAAAACGATATTTAGCTACAGCTACGACCCATAGGAGCTTGCTATCAACATTAGACTTAGTCGTTTTCAGCCTATAATATTTTTGACATATTAATATATTATTTATTTGATTAATTTTCACTTTTTATATTTTTCTTTATTTTTACAACAAAACTTCAGTATTTATTATGTCTGTTATATATATAAAAAACAATATTTAGTTACAGCTACGACCCATAGGAGCTTATCTAAATTATAATTAGTTAGTCGTTGCATTTTTTTATATTAAAATATTTTTGAGATATTTAATATAATTATGTTAATATTAATATATTTATGTACTCTTAGCAATAATAGATTTTCCCGCCAATTTATTTATAACGTATGTATGTTGTTTGTTATATAAAAGGCTGTATCTTTCTAATTGTATATATGAGTACAAACTATTGATTAGTAAAATATGGCCTCTGTTTATATTTTATCTTATTAATATTAAATCAACTGCACTAAGTACGTAACATAAACACTTTTTAGTTTGTACATTAAAATTAAATAACATTCAATATCGTACTATTTATAACTATAACTTCAAGTTATTATGACTCATTACGTCTAAAGATGATAAATTCACGTGTTAAAAATCTTCGTGAGTACACGCTTACAAGTTACACGCTATCAACAACTATCAAGCACAATCAAAATTTAATTTCTGCGGTATTTATATTTTGTAATAAGTTATAACTTTAGTAGAGGTATTACGTATAATAACAATAAATGTTACAATTATTATTTAAAAAAAAATGCAAACCTTTAACTAGACTAAACTACGATTACGCTTTATTAAACTATGCTATGATAGGCAGAAGTCTTAGAAGTCTTTATGGAAGTCATAGATAGAACAGAAATACAAAAAATGATTTTCACAGTTGTATTGCTACATGTAAAACTTTCAATATAACTGTTCTATTTAAATCGAATGTCTGGATAAAAAGTTATTGTCATTCATTAATATTGTACTTCAGCTGGACGAGTGTATATGCAAATATTGATTAATCCCCGTGTAGTTACCTATACTTTCGATTGATTCTATTTATATAGTAGCATTTAAAGGGCAGTACTGAGCTCGACAGTCGTGCATGGGCCACGGGGTCCGGGTCAGTTCGGATTCCATCAGGCTTTCCATGAAGGATTTTAATTACGTGCCGCGGGGTGAATGACCGGTGCGTTGCTATTGGCCGAGACTGAAAGCTTTTGACAGTCACCTTTTTTTAGATCCAAGAACCAATTTGTAGATTGATTGTCCTCTAAATTGGTAAAAAACATCTAGCTTTCTAAGCGTTGTGGGATGTTTAGAATTTAGCTAGACAATTATATATAATTATAGCAAACCTAAATACAGATTTATATAAAGAAAGTTCCGTAGATCCTTTTATGTAATTTCAATCGGTATAATTACGTGTAACAATTTATAACAATACAGTATATAAACTCAGCCATGATTCATTTGTGACACTTGTCAAACGTAGCTTACATGGTAAACATCCCTCTGATTGTGTAATTAGTGTGCTGTCGAGATGCTGGCCGTGAAATTTGACAATCATAGCATACTTATGAAATGCTTATTAATTGGCTATAGATCACTTAAAAACTAAAATTATAATACTGAAAAATCAATGTATTTTTGAATCCATTCCACTATATATTTAGTAAAAGCTTTAAAAATAAGTAAATATAAGAAAATATAGAACATTACAGATGGAGACAGTGCTCAAATCACTAAGTGTTTGTTCTTCATATATAGCGCTTAACCTGTCTGGGGAATTTAAACTTGTAACACTCCGTTGGGCAGGTATATACCACATGCACAATAATAACTTATTTAATTTACTATATTTTTAGTGTAGAATTAGAAATACCACAGATTATTATTCATGTCTTAAGTAGCGCTAGTATATTTACTTCTAATAGAAAGTTAAATTTGCATTCTATCTTCAGAAATGTAAACTTTGAATCTATCACATAACCGTAATTTGTCCCACATTTTTTTCCAAAAAGTAGCGTTCTCGGAATCGATACTCAATTTAAAAAAGAAGGATGAAAAGATAAATTATCAATGTATGTTTGAGTGGGCGTAGATATGGTGAGTCATATCTGACACACATAAAATGCCCATATTAACAGTACATATAATAAAAATAGCCACAAATCATGAACGATTTCCATTCACGATTGAGGTATTAGACATCACATAGACATAAAAATTAATTTGAAAATTATGATATCAACCTCCTTTAAAAGGGTGTCAATCGTAGAGAGTAAAAAACAATTGAAAGAAAAAGCGTAGTATAACAAAGGACGTTAAGAAATTGAATGGTCACCTGTAAGCGTGTCAAATTACGATTAAAATACCAGGTAGTGCGCACCAAATAGTGCAAAATCACGTACAATTGGTCGATATCAGTTACAAAAGGCGTGAGATAAAATCCATGAAATTAGTGGCATATTGTTATCTTTGCCCTAGATAACGCGGCGGCTGAACTAAATTATATTTGCAAAAGCCCACATTATGTCGTAAATCAGAAAAGCGTGTGAGCTTAAATGGGGGAACGAGGGTTAAAAACGTTTTATGGTGTATAGTTGCAAGTGGAGCGGGCACAACGTGCTCAAATTGATTACAGGCGATACACGCGAATCGTCTAATAAAATCAGTAATAGAACGGTATCGGTGGCGTGCGTCGCATAACGGCCCGCCTCGCGCCCGCCTGTGCGCCCGCTCCCACGACAGACGCATTATGCAACCTGTGTACTGTGTGCGCGATACTGCACTTGATCGCGTTGATCGCGGTCGCGATCGCATTCCCGACGAAAAACTAAGTGAAAACAGATGATCGCTAACGATCTATTGATATACAGCATTGTCACGTCGCGTCGACGGAATAGTAATCACTCTCACGAGAACTGTCTTCCTATAACAATAACAGATTAAATCTTTACCCACTAACTACTAGTGGATTTAGTCTACCGTGTCACCTTTATGTGTTTACTTATGTTAGGTACAATTTTACTTTATTTAAAAAATCATAGTATAAACATGTACAGATATGGTATAGGAATTTTCATCATCGTTCACGAGAACAAATAAACAAAGAAAAAAGACTAATCATGACATCTAAGAAATTAATCATTAAAAAATATTGGCTAATAAAGTTCTTTTGTGCAAAGCATACGAGCAACGACCTCAGATTCACTTTGTTCCTTAACTTAATTATTTCGGAGAAGATCGTAGGCGTAAGGTTATTGCACGTTCGGTAGCGGAATTTGGTGTAAGCAGCGCGTGACCACAGCCCAAAACGCACGATCCGTAAATTAGGCAGGAGCTTCTTATGTACCTGCAAGATTGCTTGCGGTGAAACTAACAGCTTTACACTTCACTGTTCAATTACATTGAATAGGTATGTGACCCAAATGTGCGCGAAGATTATTTGGTGTAATGGAATGAGAATGTCATTTGCAAGAACACCGCTATATTACAGTACAATACTCAAACTGCCTTAGATACCATATATCTTTTATTTATAGGAAAACCTATAAAAGTTTTTGCCAGAATATGCCTACTACTGGTAGAACATCTATTACACTATTTAAGTTATAGTCATTGTATACAACTATCGTATTTCTTAGTTCTTTATCTTAAACTAATGTTTGTTCAGAATGTACTTTACTTAACTTCATATTTAATGTAGCCTCGGGAAAACTTATTCGTATCCTATCCGTTAGACTCTGAAAAATGTCTTTAATTTTTTCACACACGGTTACTGTGCTCAAGGACTTTTTATATTTATATGCCTTTTCAGTATGTGCTCGTTGAGTCAAATACCGATGTTTAAGAAACGGATAAAATATCGCATAGATATCGTTAAATAAACTTAAAGTTGAAGAAACATAGTAACTATATATAGAATACTGACTATAATATTTAATAATAATCTATAAAGATCAGAATAAGAAAATAATGTGATATTAAACAATATACTTGAGATTTTTTACTATGGTACACAAAAAATATTAATTAGATTAGATTAATTATTGTGTTGTAAAAGGTAACTAACTAACTTACTTTTAAAAAAGCGATGTTATTCTCCGCCTCTTAGCTAGGATTGGTCCAAACCCTAAATATTTGTAATATTGTATTACGAAGTTGCTGGCTTGCCTTAAGGCTTTTTCTGTGCTAACGAGAAAGTGTAAGAGTAGATAATTTCAAAAATAGTTTAGAGGCCGCACACAGACAAAATTATAGAGAACAGAAAGCAAAAAGCAAAGAAACATTTATTCGAAACAAAATGAGTACTACAGCTTTATAAAATGTTGTCAGTATCTCCATAATATTGCTTTGTCCTAGTCATTACTTTCATACGTTTATATGTATGAAAGTAATGTCAAGGCAGATCAAAAATTTACTTTGCAGAGCTACTCGAACTTCTGCTTATTTTTCATCATAATATTAATTTGACATCCGCTGTATGAAATAGACGTGACCACCGTCAATAGAAACAATGTAGCCTTATTATATATACTTTTATTATTAAAGCTTTAGGACTACTTTCGTTTGACGCTACGGGTACTGTAGTGTCATTCCTTATCATTAATGAGGTCAATCTTTGATCCTACACAGACTTATCCCTAGGGGCCATCTAGGTCATTCCAGCTATATTGCTACTCCTAAACTACCTTCTAATTATTCTTTTCTACTAACTCATGCTAGAATTATTCCTATATGAGTGAATTTTCAATCCAAACATCATGAATAAATGCTCGCAAAAATTATAATTATTATAATTTAAACAAAGGGTTATGAGATGTGTAATAAAAAAATCTAATATTAGAAAGAAAAGTATTTTATTTTTTATATGTTTTTGTTTATTTATTGTTTTTAATTTAACTCACTGATTTAACTATCTTTATATAAGTTCGCAGCAATCTAACTATACCATCAATCATGTAACAGCACAAATATTATCAATAAAGTAGTATTTAAGGGCGTATAGTAATAAAACAAAGCAGTCGATGCTTTAGATAAAGAATTGGGAGGTGTCAATGGTTTTATCTACCTAATCAGGCGCTGCCGTCGTCGGTGGGCGGCAATCGGGATAACGCCATCGCCGCGCCCACACGCCAATTATGTACGAAGAAGTTAAGATTCCGCATCAGCTACATTCCCTTTAGATACACGAATTTACGTTCTTTAATTTAGTAGAGACGGAATTGAATATTCATTAAAATAAAACAAAACTGTCATTAAT
>JAOPUB010000013.1:3446032-3459339 GCA_027564055.1 Neptis clinioides
TTTTATTGCTAATCTTCTTTAGGCGGTCTTCAAAATTTATCTATGTACACAAATATAAATTGTCAATTTTTTATTTTATATTGAACTTCGAGCTTTTTTAAGTTGCCAATGGGCAAACAATTTCATTTTACCTGATTATATTTCCAAAGTAGGCACGAGTCTTGATAATACATCTCCGTCGAAGAACGCCAACGGCATAATGGGATTTCCGGTTCCCGATATAATATTAGATATTAGTTTAATTTAGACACGATAAATAAGATAGGAAAATATTAAAATGTATTCATTGTCGCACTGTAGCTATAACAATGTATAAAAATAAATATAGTAAAATCGTCAACTTATTTTCAATTTATTAAAATGATTTTATGAGTACGTATTGAGTTTATACATAAAAATAATGATAGCATGATAGAAACCGCTGAATACTCTAATATCATTTCAATGAGCGTTCCGTTTTTGAAATGTTTTTTTACAATACTTGATAAGTTTTTGCTTCAATAGTAATAACTTTTACTTACGTTATGAATACACAAGGTTAGAAAATGAGGTCATGAAATGCGTCAGATGGTGAAATGTTAGAGAATCGCGTGTCAACGAGACTGAACATTATTATCATTCCACTTACGATACTAAACCACTTATTCGGTTCTCAGTGACCGTTATCCGGCGCACGCACGCTGCTTGCATCAATGGCATATTTTTCCTTGGCGAAACTCCACGCACATTTGCCATTCAAGGTTAACCCGGTCAGAGTAACTCATTGTTTACATTAACGTCGCAGTAAAACACTAACTCTAAGATCAGTAAATCTATAGATTTCGTTTCATATTTAAAAATATCCATATATGTTGTTTATTTTCATTTTTACGAACTTTACTCAAACCTCAGTATAAAAAATTCTGAAAATTAGCAGATATGAAGATAATTGGAAGAGAGTTTTGTTACACGAAAACAAACAAGAATTACAAAAGAAAATATCTATTCAAAACTTGACGACAGTGGATTATTAGTTTCCATGAATACATAAGTAACTATAACGATAATGAAGACGACTCACTACTAGGTCTGCGTTTCTCCATAATAATACATATATTAAAATTAAAATATATTATAAGCATGGATTAGGGTTATCTTAGTCAAAACTATTATTGAGCTGTAATCATTACAGCGCCTATAAATGTATTTTACGATAATAATATGCATAAGGTGTTAATAG
This sequence comes from Neptis clinioides, assembly GCA_027564055.1. Taxonomy (NCBI): domain Eukaryota; kingdom Metazoa; phylum Arthropoda; class Insecta; order Lepidoptera; family Nymphalidae; genus Neptis; species Neptis clinioides. Next base: position 3,447,252 of record JAOPUB010000013.1, read on the forward strand.
AAGACATTGAATTTGTATTTAAGGCGTGGGAGCCTATATCATGTGTGGCAGTTGTCATTTTGAATTAAGATTAAAACGTGCGTGTCTAACTTTTAAAGTGCTACAGGCGCTATTACATCAGTAAATGGGCTACGTTAATTGGAAATGCATCCAATAATTGAAACCCACGCTGCTGCCTATTTATGTCGGGTTCGACGCAAAACTGCGTAAGTAGGATGCTAATTTAAATCAAGGAGAGTTTATTTTATCATGCTATAATACATACAGAATAAAAGTCCTAATTATGTGTTAAGATTATTCTTATACTCTTATTGTTTACGCCTGAATGTCGAGGGGCCGTGGCGAGTAGAGTAGTGTACGTATGACAAAGTTACTGATTAACTTTTGTAGTATTATTAATTATGTTGACTAAAAGCGGCCGCGGTAGCCAAAATTTTATAAAAGTTTGCAGAAAACGGTGATTTAGGCCACTGTAAAGGGGAAGTGTACTCATTTATGTAGAAAGTAAACTGTATCCGCAAGGTATCAACGCATGTTGATAAACCTGTCCATCTGACCGTACCACAAGTTTTCTTGAACTGGTTTATCTTCCAACGAACTATGAAATGAACCTCTTTACTGTGCTAAATTATTGTCTTTAAAAATAGTCTTAAGTTATATATGTGAAAAGGAAAGAGAACTTGAACGAAATATAAAATATAGAAATCGATAGCTAAATTTAAAAAAAAATAGGTAAAAATGATAGAACATAAGAGCTGAAAGTTCAGATGTTATAATTATTTATGCATACCCAGAGCTCCCAATACGAGCAGCCGTCATGCCATCCGTACATTTAACGAGACCGCGATCCCCTGCACCGATAGCGACAGTCTAATGAAAACCCCTCTGAATAATGCATTAATACCAGCGTTAAATCGTGAATACTTACAATCGAAGTAACGACTAGAAAATACTAGATGCAAATTTTAGCCAACGCGAATTCCGATAAGCTTTCGCTAACCATTCAAATAAACGAATCAAGTAAGACGAAATGAAACTTATTACTTACTCACATGTTCTGATTGATAAATGTTCATAGTATTAGGTTTTAAATTACATTTTGTTATAATAATGACTTTATAATAATAATGTCTAATCGAACAATATAATTTATTTAACCTTGTTCAAAACATAACATAAATAATAATTAGATTAAATCTAAAAATAGATTATTATTAAGCATACATATAAAAAATGCACCTTTAAAATATGTTAGAACCATTTTATTTTAATAAAATTCGTTCGGCTTCCGATTCAAATTAATGTTATTTTCAGGTCTCTACGCCATCTCTACGTAAAAATTCTCATAACCAACCCTACAATAAATCAACAAACATACTTTCACACATTTAAAAACATTGCACGTTAAAACATGAGTAAGAAAAGAGCAAGCAAGGTTAGGTAGAAGTTGAACCTTTGATTTATCAATAGTGGCAGAGCAAATATAGATAGTGTCACTATGATGCGTTCCGAGTTTCGAATTTCCTGGCAGTGCAGCACCGTACGTCGTCTTTCACCTCACGTTACGACCTCTGCTCACCTTTTCTATTGAAATGTCAGTGTTCGGACCAATGACGAGACAATCGTAAAATACAATGTTAAGGTCACATCATGACTTCTATAAACAACTCTTAACATGGGAAACGTGATGTCGTCGACGTAGTCCCCAGTTAAATGTCCTAAAAGTGTGTCAAACTTGTATCCAGTCGAAGAAAATACGTGTTAGGAGATTTTATGTTGTACTAAAACCTTTCGTTTCCGTGAAGCTTTGTTGTTCGTTGTTAAATGCTAGCAGAATAATAAATCTAGAAACCAAAACAAAACAATTTATAACAATACACTTGACATGAAACAGTGGTTTTTGCAAAGGGATTTATGAATGTTATACAAGAGTAGGTATATTTATAATACCACTAGCTTGCTAACCCCTACCGAGTTCGCCCAGGCACAATTAACCACGCATTACCATCAAGCGCCTGCTGATTTTTTTTTTCAAAGATTTTTTCCCCTTCTATTTTTTTAAAAATAAAAGTAGCCAAGTCCTACTCTCCTAAAGTTAGCTGCCGGTGAAAGTCCCGTACAAATAGGACAACATTTTTTATAAGGTGTCTGGGCATATGTATCGTATATACACCCTATTATTTTAATATTACAAACAGAAACTTTAATTTTATTCATATGTATTGAGTATTGATCAAAAATGATGGATACTTTTCCTAGTATATATCACAGATTTTTTCATTACTTGACAATTAGGACAATTACATTGTTTTAACAGAAAGAAAGGGTTCCGAGGTCAAAGGTCAAGTTAGAGAGAAGATAAATAGTAGCCACAGTTTACAACCGTTCCCGCGTTCCACATATAGCGGACAAATTATTGGGGTCGGTACGCCTTAGCCTCTAGTAAGCATTGCATAAACATTCTTAGTTTTCAGAGCCTTTCCCAAATAGCCCTTTTCTAAATATAAAATTAGAAACAAATACATGTTATGACATACACACATTCATAGAAAAATAGGTCACTTTAAAATAAAATGTAAATCGCTTGTTTTTTTACATATTTTAAGTTATCTATGATAATTGCATAAATTAAATATGTAACACAAATCAGAAATTGTAATCATTGTAAATTAGAGTTTATATTAAAAAAGTGGTGGTACAGCTTTCCAGAATAATTTATCATAACAATTTGTATGTCAACAGGACACGGGGCAAGTCATCGAGCGCCAACATAGCGGGGTTTTACTTTCTTGTAGTGGCCTTAAGAAACTAGTTAAGAGAAAGTAGGATTACTATCGTTCCAGTATTTATTATTATATAATATTAAACTGAATTGAATGATGACTTACCCACTTTATCTTACAAATGTTGTGATTCGAAAATGATTTTGATGATTTTCCAAAAAAAAAATATTTTTGTGTGAATATAATGTGTCTTCGTATAATATTTACTATAATATATTGAAATTTTTAGTCCGATTAATAGGCTCTAGCGAATAAGTTTTTTGGGAGCGTAATCGATAAGCGAAATCTATACTTTAATATAATTTTCTGTTTATTCGATAATCCTAAAGAGTTGCACATATCCTATTCTATACTAGACACCCTATTCTAGCTTACAACTTCATATAGTTTTTACAGACTCACTTCCCGCTGCCTGTACTTTCAAACTATGCAACGGATTTTATTATAGTTTTCTTCACCGATATACAGATTAAGGTTGAAATATAACGCAGATTGTTGAAAATAAAACTTTTAACAGTACGAAAAATACATTATTAGTAATACAAAACTATTTCTAATAAGACAAGAATAATTGCGGTGATAATGAAATGACTCAAGTTAAAATTATCTTACTTAAATAAAACTTATCAGACATTTTCAAAGCCACTAGAATTGCACCTAATACATTCAATTGGGCCGGCTGGCAGTATCGTGCGTATCCACAACTCCACGTGTGTAGAAAACAGACACTGATAAATATTTATAGAGAGCACAATGCCTCCTTTGTACACTTCCATATTCACTTTGAATTATAATGGCTGTCACAGTAGGATCACGAACAAGAGCCGAAACGGCTCGCATTAAGGAGCATAAAAGATTTTCTTAAGAGTTTCACTTAGCAACTGACACGGCAAATATGGCCAATAGCGATGACATAGAAAGAAGTCTCGGAGCAGAATCACTAATGGGAATAACATAACCATGAGACACTATTCAAACATTTACTTTCTTGTAAGAATTTTAGTATCCCCCTTATTTTCAGTATCGATTTCATTTTTGTTACTATTATTATTTAATATATGTGAATATTTTTTAATACAAACCCTTACGGTATGTTTGCTATTTTCACTGAAAACTAAAATTAAATACGATAGAAGTTTTTTTTTATATTAAAACGGTAATGATAAAATTGGCTTCAAATCGTGAACTTAACCCTACGCAATAACAAAAACTTTAGGCCAGAAAAACCACGATGCGGTTGACAATAACTTAATCCAATTATTTTCCTCACCAGAAAGAAATTTAGATGAAATACTTTTTAAGAGTTCAGTTACCTATTGCGAGGTAAAAAATTGTGATTTAGTAGTGGCACGCCCTCGTTTTACCTCGTTCTTGGTGAAATTGTTCCCGTAAATTTATCACCTTATATGAAACACAAGTTTTTGCTGTGCGATGATTGATCAGGCGGTTGAGGGCATGGCGTCTCTATTTATAATAATATAAAGTAAACCCGTTTTTCCTCGGTTTTTAAATAGAAACGGGATCATCTTAATAACAATCTTCTTATTTAAGACTGTTATGAGTACGCAAAATACTTAGACAATTTTTATTTAAATATTTACATAAAACTTTTTTTTTTAATTTAATTTATGTATCTAACTTAAAAAAATAAAAATGAAACAAAAGTTTAAAAAATTCTCTACTATTCTTTTTTTTTATTCTTAATCATTACTCAGTTATGATTTGTAATTATATATATATGCTCTCGTGCTTACTATACATTTCTTACTGTATACCTCGCTTTGTTTATTTAGGCGTGTTGCCCAAGATGAGTCAATATTTAAAGTTTAACGACCCGACTGTTTGATGTGTCTAAAATGACGGGAAAATAATATACACATTACGTTTATGTCGTTAATTAGCAAAATATATTTAATTATATTTATGCGGTTGTGTATCACTACTTATTACAATATTTATTTTAACTTGTCTCGTATGTGTGGCTTAAATCCTGTAACCGAATTTAAAACCTTAAAGGGATTGTTGAGAAAATTCATATATAATACTCATGTCATTTTAATTTGTAAACTAGTTATCTATAATCATATATAGTCAATATCTTGTTCTAAATAAAAATTTCAAAATAAATCGATATAATTTTATTTATCATTTCCAATGTATTGATTAAAGAAAATTGCGAGGGAAACAATGGAATTACATGTGAATATCAAGATAAAGGATCGCATCAACACTCAAGCTCTCATGTTTAAGCCTAGCTGCCGTTATCTAATGTAAATTTACAGCCTTAGATTAAACTACCTGAAAACATAGCTAACATCGGAAGATCCGATGAGGGGCGTCTTCGATAATGGCTTCTTAACGTAATGGCGATAAAAACACTTCCTCGTATTGATCACATGAGAATATTGCCCGGCTTCATCGTGACATTGACGGATGGGATGCGGGTGGCATGACCGACTCTACAAGTGCAGCGTACAGCCTACTAGGAAGCAAGAGTTTCGAATCTGCATAGATTCCAGCTTACATCTTCAATTAGTATTTTAATTTAATAAGTCACCGGTAACTGATTAAAAAAATTAAACTTACACTTTATAGATAGGTAGTTGAATTCAGGAGGACACGCGCTTACTGTTTCTCAATGTAGTAAGAACGAAACGTCGTGGATTAAACCCTTGGCGTAAGTGTTAATATTTATAACTATGAGAATATCATACCCGTCAATAAATATTGCATATCGACCTCTGAAAAGAGATCAACGTCCTATTTCGACCCACTACTACTTGTAGTCGCGGTCGTGTCCACTTCAGAAAATATTTACCTATAGTGTTGTTAAAATTCCAAAACTTTCGTTCATCATTTGAAGTTAAGTTGTACTGTGTTACCATTCAATATTAATGTTTTTATAATATATATACTTAATATTTTGCAACCCAGGTATATATAAAAAAACGCAAGGATTCGAGAAATTTTATGATTTATACATGACATAAACATATTTTTTACTACAATATAATTTTTACAACCTAAAACCGCATTAATTTACGTGCATTTAGATTTAATTTCTTAAAACAAAAAAACATTTAATACATACACAGGAATTATGAATTTTTACGGTTACAAAGTAGCTGTGAGTGAAATTTAATTGCAATTCGTTTCAGCATTTATAATAAAATACTATAGTAAGATTATATTTTAGTACTTCCATCTTCTTATTACTTCTCTCGGCAAACTTCGTGTTTCGTCAGTGGTCGGTTCAAGATTCATTAATCGTCAAACCATCTTTTTGTTGTAATATTTAATAATCTAATTATAGAATAAACAACTTAAAAATTAATATGTTGAGCTTTTACTTCTAGGCACTATCCCCCAGTATCATCACATGCGAATGTTTTAATTCTTCATAATGTAACATTGTCATGTCGATTTTATGGTTATAAATATACCCGATTTTTTATTTTATTTGAAACTTGTATTCACTTTAGAGTAATTACGTATACATATAATATCTCTACTGTTGTTGCCACAACTGCACGTCACTACTTATAATTATACTTATATAACTTATATTTTCGTTAAGTATTTTAATCAATCAAGTATTGTTTAATCGATAAAATAGTCAGTACCTGTTGTATGAGATGAGATTAATGAAACTGATTGAGAAAATTAACTTTAGGAACGATAAGCACCTGCTTTAATTAGGAAATGCCCTGTCAGTAAAACAGAGGCGTACTAACACGTTTTGGTTCAAATATAACAAGCATGGTAAAAAAATCTAGGGTTTAATTCGAATTTTACGCAACTTAGAGATACAGAAAAATACTGATTAAATATAACAACCGTAAAACACATTCTGCGGTCACTGAATTCCAAATTAGGTAATCCTCTGAATTCTGCTACCTTTCTCAAACTTCTCAATTCAAATGTCGTACAATGTAGACTGATACGTACAGTTAAATGTAAATCAGAAAATTCTTTCTCCACCAAAGTTGCATAGTAAATAACGTATTATAAGTTCTTTGTCACAAATTCTCAGGGTAGATTAAATCGACATACATATCCATAATTTATCATTTTATGTTTTATATATTAATACGTACATTTTACTAAAAAGCAATTCCAATAATACTTATTTAAAAATTTGTTTTCTTTTATTCTCAGGTCGGACGTGGCAGTTAGAAGATAGATCCTAGAGATTAAGGTTAGTATCCTCTCCTTTAATATCGGGAAAATAAACCGTAATTACGGAAAAAAACCAAAGGAATTAAAACGTTTAAAATTTTAAATATGTTAAAGAGCAATATAAAGATAAAAGAACAATACACATTCAAGTAATTAAAATAAATGGAATGAAGGCAAAGATTGTGAGCGGACCTCCAACACAGGTTTTATTAATGAGTACAGAAATGTGTGAATCGTTTTAAAAAGCATAATCTTTAGTGTAGATGTTTAAAAAAATTTCATTACAGTTTGGGGAACTCGTTCTTTGTACGGTAAATTGCTCTAATAATATTATAACAGTGTCAAATTATTTCAAATGACTCAAAAGAATAATGATCTTATAGTCAGCGAAGTGTAAACATAGAGACAGTTACAGTTAGATTTTCTGGCAGTGCTAGTATAGTAGCATTTCTCAAAACATAAATTAGAGATTATTACGAATCAAATGGTAATAAATAATAACAACAGCTTATTTTATACGGGTATTTATTGCTTATTACTCTACGCCAATCAGTTCGGGGTAATTGTTTAGCATATTTCATTTCAAAATTATATAATTAAGCCAAATGGTCATATTGACAATACGATGTTTTGCCTCAGTAATATATAATTATTAATACTTATAATACTTACTACTTCCTACTATCCTACTAATATTATAAATGCGATTGTGAGGATGGATGGATGTGTGTTACTTTTTCAGCCAAAAACTACGGAACGGATTTTGATAAAACTTTACAGTAATATAGTTTACATAACAGAACAACTCATAGGCTGGAATTTATGAAGAATTTGTGTAATTTAGCCATATTATAAAGATATAACGATAAGTATAAACCACTCGGCGAAGTAGCGGGCGGAAGCTAGTAATATATTACACTTTTTATAAAGAATTAAAACTATAGGTCAATAAGTGCATGCAGATAGAAAAACAAAATGTTAACCAACGCGCGCTGTTGATTTTTAAAAAACTTTATTACATGCTTTCGAGTATATAGACCAAGAAAGTGCTAATTAATATACACACGTACCTCTGACTGTAATGCAGAATCCGTAAATAAAATCACATTCGAAGAATTTACAAGTGAGTGATAAATTCCAAGAGTCAGATACACATCCTCAACTTTGTGCAGATTTCGATACCACTCGACTTGGTCCATCTAGTCTTACCAAAATTTTAAACCGGTCGCTTCACGTCACCTTGTTACTTTTTACCGTTTTACACTGTGTTCCACTTAACTTGATATTGTGCATACCTATATTAACAGTTTATTAATATACATTTCACGTGATAAATCTACAGCGTCGTAAAAGCGCATAATTTAATGTTGATCGAAATATCCGTTGACGCTTTAATGTGAGAAGAACATCCCATTGAAGTGTCAATTAAACAGCAATTGTCAGCATCACCTGCAGAGACTAAATAAAATTCATTTGAATATTTATGGTAATATTAAATGTATACTGGTCTGAAAGTTAAAGGTGTATAAATCAATAAAATTTAAACTTTTAATACAGATTGGAGAGTTCGAAATTCTTTAGCTATTTTAATTAACTCATATTACTTACTGTTTGTACAACAGTATTAACAAATAGTAATAAGGAACCGATTTAAGTTTGTCAACGTTACGTTTTCTGGTAAATAATATCGGAATAAGCATTACAATAAGCTCTACGCTTGGAATCGATAATACATAATATCTCGTTATGCAAACTGGTGTACTGACGGGAACTAGACTGTTGCTCTATGAGTGTACCGTGATTGCCAAAGGTTTCAATCATGCAACATATTGTTTCCTGATTGCTCTGTACTGATCAATGAACGATTTTCATCTAAATAGAATTTATGTTAATTTAGCAACCGTTAAGAATAGATTGTGATATACAGTAATACAGGAAACGTCCGAGCATTACCAACCCCGAGGCATAAAGCAAGAAACATTCTGCAAGACTCAGTTAACAGAATAGATCGCAACTCATCTTTTTTCTAATTACAAATCTTAATTAAGTTATTTTTTGTTGCAAGTTGCTGACGTGATGATAAAGTAAAATAGTACTTTAGTTAACTATATTTGAGTTGTACCTATAATATATATGTGTGTATAGTAACCAATTACATGGTTTAGGGCCAAACTCTCTACAACTGGAGTCTTTAATATCCGCCTTAGAATTCCTTCTCTCACGTTTCCTCGCGCTTCTTGGTGACAACTTATTATTACATTGTGGTGGAATGTAATATCTTGTGGGTTCAGACAGCCTTCTACCACTATCTGGAGTTTCAATTTTCACAGGCGTCAGCAAGGACATTTTCTTTGTAATGGGCTGCTGCCTATCGGCGTTGGTGGATCTGTCCTCCTCCATGGTGTACCGGATGATAGGTATAGTGAAAGAATGGTCGGGACACTCCGGCATTTTGGATATCACTTAACACTTAAAAGGCTCCCGTGTATTTTCGGGAGTAGGATTAACGACATTTTAATAGAACTTGCACATTTTGATGAACGCGTGGTAAGAGCACGGGCGTCAGTTGAGCGCGCGGCGCACGGACTGCGCGGGAGCAGTTTTGTTGTACGCAATATTATAACAGAACTTGTACGATTCGTTCGACACTTAAAACGATGTACGCAAATGATAGCAATAAGCAAATTTGTAATACTAGCAATTCGTGACCGAAAGAAAGAGCGATGCTAGTATTGTTTACACAACACGTTCGAACGTCAGACAGATGTATAAGAATATAATTAATGTCACTATTTATGTTATAAATTTTCCTTTAATATTTCCTTCGAATTATTTATTAATAATAATATAGCCATAAATAATCGAAGAATTCAACGTTAATTAGGTTTTGCATTTAACTGCAGTCTGCAATGCACTGATAATCCAACTGATGACGACATTTATCAACAGAGGAATGTTTATAAACCACTACTATTTTTAGAGTTTACACTATATGCATTTAAAGTTAAAAATAAATAACCAAAAATCTAATATTTTATTAAAATGAAGGCATAAATTTTTTATGACGTAGCGCATACTTTTGACGTAATTGTAATAAATATTATGTAGAGCTAAGTATGACTTAACAATAAGTATTTGCCGACGATAAAAATAGTACATATATTAACTTCTATCTAGAAGCAGAATAAAATATAAAGGCCATAGGACGATAAACATAGTGAATAGGCCCCCGAAAGACATTTGGTTCATAATTTTAGGGTATGTTGGTACTAGTAAGATACATTGATGCTGCAACTTTCAGATCTCTATTTTTTCGATAATCGGAAAAAAAATCTCGGGAATTTCTAAATCAATTGACTTAAATCTTAGATACGTAATGTGGGTATATAAGATCCTTGAAAAAAATATGTTTTTCTATTTATTGTAAATTTTTAACCACAATACAGTTTCTGCACATAGCAAATATTTTTGAATTCTATAAACATTTCAAATTATTAAAACGTATTGATAAAAATAAAATAACATTCCTCCAGAATCAGCAAAATAATCTTCTTACTTCGCAGTTAGAGTATTATTTATTTAAAATAAATTTTTATTTAAAAAAGTATTGTAGACACTTTCTAACCGTAAAACGGTTCGTTTTGTACAGTACTAAAATAACAACCCGGTAACTGCAAAATGAGAAATACGATGACGGACATACATAAACACGATGAAACTAATAAACATCAAGCAACTTGTTTTTGTAGCTATGTGCAATCAGAAATGGTGAAGCAGGTAATTTAATTTGTAGTACATTTTGTATTTTATTCGTCAATCTAAAGTTATGGATGTAATAACTCGAAATCATTACCGTTTCACTAAATTGTTAAACACGTAGCTAAAAACGCTGTTCTTTATATGGATATTTGCCTTCAGAACCATTTAACAATTTAACAGATATAAATCAGTGAGATTGTTGAATTATTCGTAATGATCATATTTTTTGTTACTTAAGCAGCAGTTGCTACAAGAAAGGGTTTAAAATAACAAAGGAAAAATTAGAGTAGTATTTTTTACGGTGTTCAAGTTTATTTGAACTCCGAAAATTAAAGTATGATGAAAAATTACTTTTTACTATCGTATTCAGTTTAAGCTACGATGTAAGAATATTTGTGGATATATTAAAAATTTTAAGTATTTCAAAATCATTAATCAATCTAAATATTTATTTACATTAATCAATATAAAATTCATTCAAAATCGTGGTGTATCAAGTTAGAATCTTTTTAAAAATTTACAATTAATTCAAAACTGTGGTGTATCAAGATATAATCTTCATAATACTATAAAATTTATTCAAAATCGTGGTGTATTAAGTTAGGATCTTTTTAAAAGTATACAATTAATTCAAAATTGTGGTGTGTCAAGATATAATCTCCATAATAGTATAAATTTCATTCAAAATCCTGGTGTTTAAAGTTGTGGTCTTCATAATAGTATAAAATTCGTTCAAAATCATGGTGTATCCTAAGTTATGTGTGTTATAAGAAATTAAATATCACTATATATATATAGTGATATAGTGATGTTCGCTATAACGGCGAAGGAAAACATCGTGAAGAAACCTGCACGCAGGAGAGTTCCCTAAAGTTCTCAAAGGTGTGTGAAGTCGTAATGATGATGATGATGATGATATTAGTAATTATTCTTATTAAGTCTATTAATATTATTGTACATAGAACAAATACTAATTAATGTTAAAATCTTATAATTAATACAAAATCAACCTATATTGGGAGTTTTCACAAAATACGTCACTAACGTCCCTTTTCCTTTAACGTATGTCGGTCCTCGACATTCACATGTATAACCAGCATTCATCAACACTCTGAAAAAAAAAACAAAACGTTTTAAGTGATATACTAAAAATTTCAATTTCAGTCAAGCCTTCGAAATTCGCTTTCATTCTCATCAAAACTGGCTTCTCCTTTTTTCTATAGTTAAATAAGGAACAAACGAGCTGACGGCCCACCTGATGGTAAGTGGCCACCGTCGCCCTTAGACATCGCACATACAAGATTGACACTTGTCAAGACAAGTGCGTCTTGCCTGGCGATGCGTTGCCATTCTAAAGGAAGGGGGGG
>JAOPUB010000013.1:3506988-3518995 GCA_027564055.1 Neptis clinioides
AACTCAACAGTCACTCTTTTCAAATCGCCATTATTTAATCATTCAGCTGAGCATTAACATAATTTTGATTCCAAGCTGCCTGACCGACTCGTCCTGGCTTCGCTCTGGTGGCATTTTCCACGCATAACTATAAAGCGCCTTAAATCTATTAAGAGCAACCTTTTTTCATCAACTTTACTATTCTATATGATAGCTGACCTTGCGAACTTCTTGCTCGGTAATCTGTTTATTAAACTTATACTTATTAAATTAGCTCTCTGCATTGGCAGACTTTCATTGGAAAGTCCGTTAAATCGTCCAGCCGTTACAAAGCTGGGTCAAAGATACAGACAGACTCACGGAACAGAAAAAAAATCCAAAAAATGTTGTTGTGGTATATGTACCGTGTATATCTCCTAATGCATTTAGTAAAAAGCGGCTTATTTTAATATTATAAACAGACACTCAAATTTTATTTATAGACAACGAATCACGGAATCACTAGTACCATGTCTACATATATATTATAAGTTTATATTTATTCATTATTAAGGTACCATACCTTTCCTTCCGCTACCGACACGTAAACATAAGGGCATAAATAAATTCATGAGCATATTTTCTGTTTTTTCCGCTGTAGGAAATATAGCACTCCCGCCACACATTTGTTCCAGCGAGTAACTATCCTGTAAATTAATATTTTATTTAAATAATAGTTTTGACTATTATATATTTAATATATATAATATAAATATATTTAATAATCGTTAGTGTTCGCATACACAAAGTAGCATAATTTTAGTTTTAGAGCAATTATAACCTGTAACCAAGAAATCTGCACCAATGTGGTGATTACTGATTATTGTAAATGATTTTTTTCGCTGGTAGCTTTAAACTAAGTCTACTACTACTTTGTAGATAATAAAACAACACATTACCCCAGTATTAATGACTTGTAATGCAATCAGCCTGACCACCGTGCTGCAGAAATGTGGCGGCGGTGGTTGTGACATTAAAGCAGCGGTTGCGGAAGATAAATTCTCCCCACTACTGCTGTCTGATACTATTAATGCCTAAAAATATATTCGTTTTTAAACAACAATGGGCAAAAATGAATGTCCTATTTATTAATATTTTTACCTGTACAGTATTGAGAACAGTTTTAACTTGTTGCCAATGCATTATATAAGGACATCGTATCATCGTTTCATACACTCCCTTTAACAGTACTGCAGCGGAATCCCAATCTGTATTTCTCTGCAATATAAAAGTAATGTGTGTGTGTGTCTCTCTATATGTGACGAATTATTACTTAAACCTGTTGTATAAAAAACTTACCCTAATGCTTGGTTTCTTTGCAATTTTTAAAAACACTTTATCAAGTCGTCTCAATATCATATTTAAGGCTGGTCTCAAGGAATCGTCTGCCCAGTCTGCCGCTGGAAGTACTAACGTCATGTATCTTTGGAGACCTCGACATCCCATTGACTCAGGGTCGTATGGAGAAACTTTCAATAGCGAATGGGCTATTTCAGCTAATCTCTGTTAAAATAAATTTTTTGTTGAATTATTTCTTAAGCTATCTATCAACTTGTAGCAAAAGATTATATACAGTGAAATGGCATTATTTACATAGAGTTATTTTTTTATCTGAGCTAGCTTTAAGGAATATTTCCTTCCATTACTATATATTATCCATAGTGTATATTTACCGCATGAGACTTAGAATCTAATAGCTCTACTGGTTTCCCCTCGGAACCACCACTTCCTTTAGATCCGTTAAGTTCGAGTAATCGTGTAGTCGCTCGACCAATGAATTCACCCACTAGTGACAGCAAGACGTCACGCGGACGTCGGTATTCTGCTCTGACCAACTATAATCAAAGTTTGGATCACATATGTGTATAATATAGTCCTTAGATCTTCTATATAAATAAGCCGAATTTTTAAAATACCTCAGAATCCTCAGTATCAGTATAATCAGCAACGGGTGGCATCCTTGAATGATCGCTCACATAACGTGAATGGGATTCATCATCCAGAATATCCAAGGCTAGAAAGGGCGTGGCAGGCGTGCGTGGGCAGCCGCGTTGCGAAGATCCTTTATGTTCTGGCGTCGTTCTGTACGGCCCGTTGTATGATCTATAAATTTTTAAAAATAAATATTTGTAAGCTACATGTAAGTTTTAATAGTTTTTGAACAAAATATATGGAGGTGTCAATCTACGTTATTATTTGTGTTATAAGGAAACAGGGTCGACTTACTTAGATAAACCTTCACAATTATTGACAAGTGTTTTAATAGCAATCGCAAGTTGCTGGATAATTTCCTTCTCCGTCTTACCCTCTCTATTATATGTTGGAAGTTGTATTTGTTTTACGTAACATGGCAATATAGCTTCGAGTATTATCTATTTTAAAAGATAAATAAGATACATTAGAAATTATTATTCTATTTGTTTTACTGTCTATAATATGTGTAACAATATTTTACGACAGAAAAAAAATTGGTAGAGCGCAGGTTCTATAGTAATCTGTTCTCTTGTGTTGGTAATAATGTGATTAGCACTTATGTTACTAAAGAAAAAAAAAACTTACGAGCATTTGATAACCACGCATACTCTCTGCTGAATAAGATACAACCATGACACATAAACTGATACAATCTAAAACATTGACCATTTCGTCTTCATCCCTATAGCAAAAATCTATGGGTTTCAAGGGCTTTTCCTCCTTTATTAATTCTGCTATATGAAGAGGGTCTGGAGACGGAGTTTCCAGACTCAGAAGTAGATTAAATAGACAACTTGATTGGACCTACAAAGTTTAAAATATTACTTTCGATTTATTGATGATATGAACAATGACGAGAATTATTCCATGAAGCGCATGAGATAAAAGATAACTCACAACTTATTGAATTAAACACATTCATAATATTAGTAAAATAATCAAATTTTCCTACTTTACTAGCATCTCCAAATGCAGCTTCTTCATCAGTGTCCAAAATAGCTGAAACGGAACCAAACATCTGTAATATGAAAGGTTTTCTATTTAACAAATAAAATTGCTTCACGGCATATTCTATTGTAGTAGTCACTAGTTTGTTTGTTTGGAAGTTTGAGTATATTTGTAAAAGTGTTGGCATTATTAGAAGGTACCTGAAAGGTAAAAAATGGGTTATTCAAAAATATAGTTACTACACAGTTTGAAAATGATTACTGGAGTTAGTTAAAAAATAGATAAACACATACCCATTCGTAGAAAATATATTCTTGAAATTGAAAGCAGCATTCACGTACGTCGCTATAACATATCGTAATATTAAAGAATCTTCGCTATGAAGCATAAGTGCGCCATTCAGTACATTCAGAAATAAATGAATGTCTCGAGACGATGTAAAGTTACCAGCCATTGCTTCAAACATACGAGCAATAAGGCGCACCCACCTGAAATTTATTTATTTTAATTTCCTAATTTATTAAAACAACTCGATTACACATATCAGGTATTTGTTAATAATTATATTATAAGGACAAAGAATATTCTCTTGTTTAGGATTAGAGATTAATTAAAATTATATATAGATCATATAGAATATAATAAGAATAAAGTCAGAGCTATACTTACATAAACTTATGTAGAACGTCCAATCCAAGCAATGTAGAGCCTAACGGGCCCCGGCTATATAAAACCAAGTCGGCTTCCAGGGCTTTACGTGGGAACGACGGCAGTTTCATTAGTTCATCGTGTAGAAACACGACTCGTTGGACAACCTATGAAAAAGTCCTCTACTTCATAATTAGCATTATAAGCATATTATTAACATATACAAAAAGTGGTTATCAAATTAATAACTGCACTTCGTTTTAATATTATCACTTACCATATCAACATTTTTAAGGATAGCCCAAGTAAGTAAAACTTTTCCGATTTCAACAAATTTTTGTAACAATTCTTGATGTTGCAACTTTTCGAAGGCTTCTTCTGGTTCCATGTGAACGAGACCCAGTTGAGGATATTGAGATCGTTTAAAAAAGTAATGATCGCGTACGTAGCTTTGTGGATTGTGAATTTGTCCTGTTTGTATAGAAATTAAACTGCATAAAAGGTTCTGATAAAACAGAAAATATACAAATATTGACAATTTAAGATTAGAAGTTAAACCAAAAAAATAAAAGTATACTTGTTTTAAAATCCACAAGAAAGTATTCTTCGTGATGTTTTTCTTGGATACCAAAATAGTCTAAAGATTCTCTTAGAATTTGGCAGAATTGAGTGTCTTCTTGAACAGGGAATTGTGATGGTATACTGCCTTCGTTATCAGCTAAAAAATAAATTAAATAAGGCATTTCTGCAGTCGACTTTAAACGATTTGTCAATTGTGCGTGCAAAACTAACTTAACTTAAAAATACTAGAAATTGATATTTTTATATATATGTCTTTAATTTAATTTTTACTCACATGGTCCATGTACAATGATTTTCTTCGCCGCGGGAACATTAGCCGTTAATAAAATGGACGCATCACACTGTTCTTTGCGTAGTATTTGCTTTAAGTCTTTGAACATAATTCCGTGAACACTGTGTACTACCTGGAGTTACCAAATATTTTAACTTTGACTTTAAATTAACTTTCAAGTAGATAGTAATAAAAGTTTAAATAGTAATTCTTTGGCAAAATACCTGATTTTTAAAATAAAACATACCATCCACAAAACAGACAATGCTGCACCTATAAGCCTTTGACCATCTTCATGTGGTGTTCTCACATAAAACATTACATATCCAATAATATAGTTATATAGCGCAAAAGCCGCCTGTTGAGGTAACCTTGGTATAAATCTAATTAAGTGACGTAAAAGTTTGAACATTTCATCTTGATGATCCCTTGTAAGTCTTTCTAATACATGTCGTAAGAAGAGCGCAGAGTCTTCTACCAGACATCCCCAAATAACCTATGGCAATAAGATCTAGTGTTAACCGAAAAACATGATAGAGAAGTACAAACACGATTTAAGCCCTACATTAAAAAAAACTTCTAATATAATCTACTCTACCTGATATGCAACTTCATAAACGGAACATCCTTCTCTAGAAACCGCCACGTCATCGAGTAATGATATAATTTCTGCTACTGCAGAACAAAGTACTGAAGGGAATAACGCTGATGCTACTTGTGTGTGGTGAGAACCGCGGACACCTTCTGCCATCTCTTCATCTGCTGGGGCTAAAATTAAGCTTCTTCTATTAATGTCTTCCATTCACACTGCATATAATTTCTGTCTACTTTCTTAATGCGATGGATTTGGCGATGGATGGAGCTGATGAAATTGCTTTACAAAAATTGTGATAATCACCGAGTGATCTAAATGAACGGGAGGAAATAATACGCTTTAATAATGTCAGGTTATTTCTTAATCTTCTTGAGATCCGATGAATGCATAATACAAATATTGAAATTAATTAATTAAAATTAAATAAAATCAATATATCAGTGTTCAATGCGAGCCAACTGTTATCGTACTTATTAGTATTAAGATTTTTACGTTCAACGTGATCATCCGCGGCATGGTCCAAGGCTGGTTCTCTTGCAGCTTGGCGCGTAATCGGTATTGTTGTTATCAGAAAACTTTCTCGTTCAGCCTTTTTCTTGTCATCCCGTTGTTGTAATGCTTTTTTTATAGCTTCAGTTTGTTGTTTTTTTCGTGTTTTCGTTGCTGTTACTAATGAACGCTAAAAATGCGAAAACTCAATTGTTATTGTCTCATAAATTACTAAATATACGTTATTACAAAATAAAATAACTTACATGTCTTTCCTGGTTAAGAGTCATTTCCATATCTTTGTCTTTAACTTGGGGACTCCATGGTGGATCAACAACAGCTAATGATTCAATTCCTATTTTAGGTGATGGAAGAGTAAATTCAATTCCTGGCGGAGGTACTTTGAATGTGACAGAAGCTCCCTCTTCCATACGTGGCCATACTTGATACCTCAGTTTCCACATAACTTGGAAACGTAATATGGCGTTAATCCTAAAAATTGCCAAATATGAGTTCCAATAGTTATAGATTCGAATGAAAAAATGTGACATTTAAAAAAAAAATATTTGGGCAAAACAATTACTGAAGTAAAACTTATGTTCCGCTATAATTGAGGTTAGAAAGTGTTAATGAGTGACGCTTTTCTTAAAAGAAGATTTTTATCATTCAGTAATTAGAAACTTTACTAATCTTATTAACAGTTAGAAGCAATTTACATAAAACAATGTAAGAAAAAGAAAAACCGGAGTAATTCTAAAAACAAATAATTTTATTTAGTTAAATTATTTCCATAAATATAAATAAACTTAAAAATAAAAGTGTGTCACTACTGTAAGGATTAGAAAACGCATTTATTTAGATATTATTTTATTTATTGGGTCTACCAGCAACTTAACATAGATGCTTGATGGTAAGTTACATATTAATGTTAAATGCAAATATATAAAATCATTTGAAGATAAACACGACATGTTTAAATAAGTATCAATACTAAATATTATTAAAAGTGAGTTCAAAACCAAAAAAAAATAAATAGATGTAAATTTAATAAATATTTAGATAGTTTGAGACACCCTACTAAGGGTGACTCACTGTTTAATTGCAGATAAATAATTTACGAAAGGTGTTGAAAGAATTAACGATGATGTAGAATGAATATGAGTATAGGCTGTGTAAGTGTCCAAGAAATTTTAGGGTAACTTCTAATTAAAACATCAAGAGCGCAGTGTATATAGCCAGCATTTATATAATTGTAATACCTTGTAGAGGGATCGTTATGTTTCAAGTGTTTATGCATGAGTCCTGTAGCGTGATGCGGAGCGCGAACTGATGCTAGTACAAACAACGCAGTGGTACAAGCACTTAATTCTCGATCCGGCTCTAGTAGCAACTGCCATGCTGAACCTAAAGCTTCCGTAAATACATCCTCGCTTAATGTGGTTGCGCCTTTTACGAGTGCAGCGAGTGGCGCGTGATAAGCGTCCCGTACCTGTTCAACAAGAACTAGTTCCAGAAAGTCCAACTATATCGCACAGGTTCAACTTTTTAGAAACATTGTATATGTATAGTTACTCTATATTATATACTCTGTTTCATAATTTAGTGCATGTATTTACTTAAAATAAAAAAAAACATACTAAAATTAGAACTTCCTAATTAGAGAAATAGTCGAATTAAAAAAAATGAAGCGGCGTTGTGTAAAATAAAATTTATAATCGATATCGAGTAAAATTTTGTCCATTATATCTAAAGAAGTTTGAACAATCTTATTTTAATCTATTCATATAATTAATCCCCTCTAAGTAGTATAAAATAATAATCTACAAAAGCATGGGTTTGGCATACCTGAGTTTTAATGTATTTTAATATCGGCGGAGGTTCTAGAGGTGGATAGGGAATAGTGCCAGGCTTGTTGACGGGTGGCGTTTCATTGTTAGGCACTGAATGCTCCACCCCTGCTGCGCGATATGCGAGTCCTGCACTTTCTATAACTGATCTATCAATTCTGAAATTAAAGAATAGTGAAATAGTTATATAAACGGCGTATAAAAAACACCCATTTTCAGTTTTCTATGAATTTATTTGGTCTAACCAAACGTTTTCTCTTACCTATCGCTCACGTGTTCGGAAGCTTTACGAGCGCGTCTTCCTCTTCTTGCACCTCCAGGTCCCTCATCGCTGTTTGCTGTATTTATTTCTGGACCAAATTTTTCTCCGTATATCTAAGAAATAAATATATGTGCAGTTATTAATAAATTAAAATATTACACAATTCAAAACGTTGTTTCACCCCGTAAGGGCACGGGTTTAAATACAATTCCCCTCTGCCGCTGGGAGAGCATCTCGTAAGTGTCGAGTAACCCAGTACCCCTTGTTGGTAGGGGTTCTGGGTTACTCGACTCTCTCTCTCTCTCTCCATCTGGCTTGCGACCACCAGCATGAGAATCCGGCCGCAAAGTGTCTCTGATATGTTTCGGTCGAGTCACATGCGGGCCAGACTTAGTCTTCCCCTTCCCATCCCGTTGATGTTATGGTTTTGGTGGATTCTAAGCTCACACTCAGGAGCCACCGAAACCGTAGCATTCTTCTCTTCATTCCCCTTACCACCTCCCTTCAAGGTGGCAACGCATTGCCAGGCAAGACGTACTTTTCTTGACAATTGTCTATGTTGCATGTGCGGTGTCCAAGGGCGACGGTGGCCACTTACCATCAGGTGGGCCGTCAGCTCGTTTGCTCCTTACTTGCAATAAAAAAAAGTTGTGCCTGTTTACTTTTGTGACTTTATTATTACCTTTTGTACTGACTTCATTAATCTAACGGTCCCTCGCATGTTGCGTCGAAAACAATACGGGTGACAAAAGTTTTGATGGCAGCACACATAGTTAAACGAATTTAAGAATTTAACTATGACCTGCAAAATATATAAGATTATTTATTAATATATATTAACTTGGTTTATACTATCAATTGTTCAATGTTCAATCAATTGTTCAATAGTTCAATGATATCTTCTTCGTTTTTAATATTTCGGGAATATTACACTAAATGTTATAAATATTATTTTACAAAATTCCATATCTTTAATCATTTTTTTTAAACTCAATTAGAATGCTTTGATAATTTATTTAACTCACCTTAAGCCACGGAAAACCTTTGTTAGTATCAGGAGGGTCAGTAGAATTACTATCAGGGCTGTCTGGTGGATGATCGTGATCATCTGATAAGACACCTGGACTTTCCTCACCTCCGCTATCTACTTCATTCGGCATTATTACTGTACCACCTTAAACAAAAATGAAACGTGAAAATAGAATAAGTTATAATATCGTGCAGAGATGTTTTTATGTTTTTTATGTAACCAAGTTGTTGTGTATGTTTTTTTTTGTTACCAAGAATTTGTTTAGTTTATCAGTATTTATGGACGAAATACAAAATGTATGACGAGTGGACAAAACACTATTATTTATTATGAACGCGTTGTTATTTTAGATTCTGAGATGCTATGTGTTCGTATTGGTATTCATAAACGAATATGAAAATTTGAGTATAGCTACCGCCACGTAAGTATGGATTTGAATGCGCAAAAGTCACAATTAAGGCCTTTTTAAAGCGCGCGGCGAAAGCAGTGCCTTAAACGGGATCGGTTCTTATATGATGTTTCAGTTACCGTCCGTCTGCTATTTGTCAAAAAAGTAAACGACACATACAAAAGCCAATGCATTCACGCACTACACTCACAGTGCACAATTTTCAATCAACAATTTTTCTCAGCCGTAAATTTATGTGGCGGCTGCTATATAAATGAACACTGTCGGTGTAAGATATAAAGAACATGAACCAACTAACAAATGAGACGGGCAAAATATAGTATAATGAATAGTAGAGGACAAAGAGTTTCTTTTTTTCTTATCCATGCACTGCTAGGTCTCCTCAAAATGTTACCACGAGGAGTAGCCCCACGTCTTCTGGCAGGGATTTCCTCAACAGTCTGTTTTCTGGTGCTGGGTCGCTATTTCAACACTTTAAAATCGCCGATGTCTATGAATCCATTCCCTCAGATTTTACTTAAAAAATTATCACTTCCATCCAAGCATTCATGCAAGGTTTATAAGCTTGATGTTTTAGAATGATAAATTGACTTAGACATGTTGCGCGGACTGAAAGTTCTACTTAGAAAATGTAAATTCTATTAAATCTACCACTTGACTTCGACAAAAACTCAAACATAAAAATCTTAGCAAAATTAATAAAAAATAATTTGCTGCTTTCTAGTCTTATTTAAAAAGCAGATTTCGAACACTAATTTTCAATTTTTACCTGTTCCCGGATAAATCTCTGAAGTATCACTCCTGTCTGATAAGGACGATACTTTTCTTCTACTCTGTATTGAATCAGATCTTCTATTCACAACTAGAATATCATATTAAAAAAATTAAAAAAAAAGTAAGACAATCAAATTTGAATTCTCCTTTAAATGTTTGAGTTTATTTTTTGGTCCTATATTATCAATTTAAGAGGCGTGGATTTTTATATTTAAATACTTTAAGATTCAATTCTATGTTGTTAATTTCGGTAGTGAACTTTTGATGACAGAAAGAGATTAAACTTTAGTAACATGAAACTTACACTCATCAACCTCTCGAGCATCCTTTTGTCGTAATTTAATAGATCTTCGCTTAAAAGATCCATAGGCAGCGTGCTGTTGAGTGTTTCTGCGAGCTATACCTTTGCCACGTGATCCTAAACGAGATTTCTTGTCATCTCCGCTTGGGATCGCTTCTGGAAGCTGAATATATAAATAAATGATATAAATATTAAAGTTATAATTTTAATAGAAATGCCTATGTTATTTAGGTTTGATGATCACTTTTACTTCCAGATACGTTTATAATAAAATAACACTTACAGTAACACTACTGCCTCCTGAAACATTCTCAGGTTCATGAAGGACAAATGATATTTTTCTTTCGGGTTCTGCACCCGCAATCGATTGTAAGCTTTGAGCTGACGCTTGGGAGTGTCCCATACTTGACAATGCCATACTCCATCTTCTATTAGCTTCCCTATAATATATCGGAATATTTGATTATTTGAATCACATTCTATTCTTTTCGTGTATCTATTTTCATCTATTTGTATTTTATTGGTCTCAAAGAGTTCGATTTTTTCGGCATGCCAATGTAGCAAAGCATTTAAATACTACGTTGATCTAAACTATTACGACTCACGTACCTAAGTACTCGAATGAATTTGTTTTTTTTGTACTTTGCAAATACCTACCTTTATTTGTTTCAGAGAACAAAGCATGCATTGAGTGTTTTGTCACTTTTTTATATTTATATTATTATTTAATGATTAGCGCGTAAAAGCAGACATATGATTTTTAATTTATTTTAATTTAGTAATAGTCTGCTTCTATCGCGTGATCTTGTGCCGAAGACGTACAAGTGAAACCTACTACCTACATTATTTTTATCACTATTGTAGTAATTTATGATTCGAGTATTTATGCCATATTTAGACCAGTTGTTTACAAACTATGTGCATGCACATATTGTGCTGTAAAACATGCATTATTTCTTTAAAACACATACTCGACTGGCATTAATGTGTGTTGACTGCTAAGAGCCCTGTTAAAATGAAAAGTTCGTTCATAAGTTAGAACTCATTGTACGTAACTAATGTAAACATAATAGACTCACTTATTATTACACAATAAACGTCTCCGCTTTTGCATCCACCTTCGCAAAAAATAATAAACAAAAATAATCATTTACACAACGAAGACATATTGCAGCTACTTACCAAAAAACAAAAACATACAAAACATGCAATATCTATACCTGTAAACTCGATCCCAAGGTCCTCTTTCTTTTAACGACGATCGACAAGATTTTGGCAGATTCTGATAAGTTTCACGAAGAAATGCCGTTATTTCGAATAATAAAACGCATGCCACTATTCTAAGTGCTCGAGGACATTCTGCACCAATCGTTTTACCAGGAAGACGTATACTAGCTGTGAAAAAATATGTAAATATTAATGTTTACAGGAAGACACCGTTTTAAACAGTAACATACAAATTTAAGTTTTAATTAAAACTTAAATTTGTATTGGTTATTTATTTAGTTACATTTAGATAAATATTGTATGATAAATAGAAGACGTATGAATAAAATCTTATTTAAATATTAATCAGACCTTGCCTCTGGTCTACTAAGAAATTATTCAATACATAAAGCTATTCAGCGACTATTGACGTAATATAGACAACAATAGGCCATTAAATAATAACCTTCATCCAAAAAGTCTTCTTCTTCATCTTGCTGCAAAAGTTCTCTTTGGCCATCAGGA
Source organism: Neptis clinioides (assembly GCA_027564055.1). Taxonomy (NCBI): domain Eukaryota; kingdom Metazoa; phylum Arthropoda; class Insecta; order Lepidoptera; family Nymphalidae; genus Neptis; species Neptis clinioides. The sequence goes on from JAOPUB010000013.1 coordinate 3,518,868, forward strand.
TCGTTGACCAAATTAACAACAGTATCTATGTGCTTTCTATCTTCGTTCAGCCTTCAATATCTAAATAAATTGGTGAATGAGTGGAAGAATTACTAAAAGAGTGAATAGAGTGTAAGTGTTTGGGTAAA
>JAOPUB010000013.1:3519095-3531037 GCA_027564055.1 Neptis clinioides
TCACGGATATATGATTCTCATCCAGTTATGAGTATATAAATGCGTATAATCAATAGAAAGTTATAAGTAGTATTTTACGGTTATAAAACATAACGCTACGATCCATAGAAGCGGAACCACGCGAATTCATCACGCGAATGAAGTCGCGCGGGTTGGCTAGTTTTAAATAAATTAAAACTCGATTTAATCCATCATAAATATACATAATGCAATTATAATAAACTAGCCGACCCGCCCGCGCTTCGCTTCGGGTATTTAAAGTAAAATTATAAGCTTTGGGGTACGCCCATGATTAAAACTATATATTCCTAACACATTTAATATTATATCAGTGTACTTCAAGTAAGAAAAAGGAAACATTTTCTGAAGGTACTGTACTTACATGTGAGGATGCATATTTAACATTAAATCGTAAGTTTTTCAAACTTTCGCACTAACTTTAATAGTAATGGGGATTTAAATAAAACAAGTGTAGTTATAATACTATTAAATTATTGTTATATTAAAAAAATAGGCGATTACGAACAATACTCTGAAGACGAAGAACCTATTTTACAAGATGCGAAAACCAATTCTTTACAAGAAATAGAACTGATTACAGTAAACACACCTATACAAAATGTGACTCCACGTCAGGTACCCCATATTTATCTGATTTAACTTTTTATTTAATGTGCCGAACTTTATAGTTAATTTACTAACAAAAAATAATTTATTTTGCGTTTTTAAGGAAAAGGAAAAGTTGGTTGCTATTTCTAGGGTTACAACTTCAGGGACTGGTTCCCGTAAGAGTAATCTTGTACGTCGTTGTCGTATTCAGGGTGCTAGACTCCTGTCATGTTTGAGGGGATGGTGGTGGCGACGTAAGCGGCTTGATAAAAGAAAGGTGAGTAAAATATTGGATTATAATTCTTGTTATTAACTGCCTTACTTACTGGTTTAAAATTAAATAATTAAGTAAGTTTTGAAATTGAAAATTTATATTATGTTTATAATAACAGGAAGGACGTGCTAGCGGCTCTATACGTGGGCTATGTCCTTTATCACCCGATGCTCGCCGTAGAGCTTCCAGTCTTCTGGATCAGCGGACTCTACGTACGCCCTCTCCATCGAAATCTGTTGTTTGGAAGTTTAATACTTTTAATGAAGCTCTAGTACATTCATCGCATTGGAAAGATTTCGGCTATAAGATGAATCTTAATGAAAATTATGAATTTTGAGATTATTCCATTTTAATCTATGTTTATGCTACTCCTATAAATTAACTTAAATAAACTGTTAGATAGTTTTTTTTCTATCCTATGTATTTGTGTACCATAACACATAGGTGTCCGGACACCTTAGATTCCTGGCGCATGAATACGATATATATCGATCGAAATAGTAAACGTAAATGTATATTAGCCATACAACTAATAGAACGTCGACAAAAGCTTCACATCCCTTTCACGCCTGAACGTTAGTAAAGAGTCTGAGAACGCCGCCGACACGGTTCAACTTCGCTGAAAATAGAACGGTCGCGGATTCCTGGGCTAAATCTCAAATATCCATACAAGAGCGCCATCTGAGCCTGTTAAAACAGTCCGGCGAAAAGTTGCCGAGCCCCACTTCTTGTCTGAACGTCTGCCAGTGAAGACCGGGAGGGAACCACCTAACATCACACAAAATGGTGAGTCAAATCTAAAAACAGTGAAATTGTGACAAGGAGTTCAGTGATATCAAAAACGGATTGATAATATTATAAGTGCAACATAAACGCGTTTACACGTTGTGATAGATTCCGTAAACCGGAAGTCAATGCGTTATCACAGAAACTAGAAAATGTGAAATGGAAGAAGTGACGTGTATAGAAAGTTAAAGCGAAATACAATTAACAACGGATAAGAATATTTTAACGTTGTGTTGTGACACATAATAATTATAACACTACCTAGTAATCATAAAAATAACACAAAAATTTGGTAATTTTCAGAGCGACCTCAGCAAGAACGACATTGAAAGTGAGTATCTCAAAAGTTATTCTAATTAAATATTATTAATAATAAGATTAAAACAAGAATTTTAGACTTTTTTTATTTATTTTATTTTTTGAAATGTCTTGAATTTATGTTACTAATAAATATTTTAAAAATATGTGACCTCGTGTCTCCGTGTAACTTCGTTAACAAATATATAGGAAATAAACGTAATTCTAAGTATAGAACGTTTGTCATAAATGGTTCGCGTTGTTAAGAGAAGCCGGTGGTAGTGCGGCAGGTTTGCGCGAGCGTTGCGTTCCAAATATAACTTGTTGCGTCACGTGATCTCACTTTGCCGCCCGCCCAAACAGAGAAACTGTGCTCAAATTTCACTATAAGCGCCACGCTTCTACATTTCAAGGCATTGATTATTATTAATTAATTTGAATATTTCTCAAATATATAGTAACTAGATTATGCTACATTAAAACATTTAGCTGTCATTATCAAGGTCAATTGCACTTCTGTAATTTAGATTATCTCAATCAACATTACTCTGGCTGTACTCTAAGCTATAGACTCTATTTTATAAACTTAAACTTTTTACAAATTTGAATTAAAATTTAAACACTGATGAATTATTTCTAAAAAAATTGGAATAATATACGATTGAGTTATAATTAGACTGTGAGTCATAAGTGACTGAACAAATTTGAACTTGTGAATCGATGAGGTATTGAGAATTGTCTCACGCATGCCAACTACGACACCTGAACCATAACGTTTACACATTATTAATTATGCAATGAAATAATAAGATAATTTACAAATTGTGTTTTTACTTAAACTTTATGCAGAAATGTAGATTTTAGATACGAGATAACGAACCAAACGAATCAAATTAATATTACTGAATTGTTATGACTAAATTATATATATCTTTGCAATTTCAATAGGGGCATCTTTCGCCTTCTCTATCTACGACTTCGAAGGCAACGGTAAGGTCGATGCCTTCAACCTAGGTGACATCCTTAGGGCACTCAACTCCAACCCCACCCTTGCTACCATCGAAAAGCTCGGAGGCACCAAGAAGAAGGGCGAGAAGCAGCTCTCGGTATGTATATATTTAATATTTTCTTTTTTTAAATGATTTATACGAGAAGTTTCAACAAATCACAGTGACAAACAAGATTTTATTTGATCGAACACGGTTGTTAACCTGATTTTCCATTTCTTACAATTTTTACAGCTTGAAGAGTTCCTTCCCATCTACAGCCAAGCCAAAAAAGACAAAGACCAGGGCTGCTATGAAGATTTCTTGGAATGTCTGAAGCTGTACGACAAGAACGAGAATGGCCTTATGCTTGGCGCTGAGCTCACACACACGCTTCTTGCGTTAGGTAGATACATTAAATTTTTTATAATATTTTTATGTCATAGTGGCTCTATTAATTCTCTTTAATCGCGATTTACTAGAAGAAGAGCAACTAATTGTAGTGGGAAATTACCTAGAGCCATATTCTACAGTAGAAACTACATCGATATAGTATCTTAATATCATTTACATTCACATGATGATTTCTAATTAATTAATATGAATTTTAATTTGATGTCGGCTATAAAAAATATAATTTTTGTAAGGATACCCTGATCTCTCATCACTGTGTATATTTGAAATATTTTATATAGGTGAGAAGCTTGAAGATTCTGAAGTAGCAGAAATCTGCAAGGACTGCATGGATCCTGAAGATGACGATGGCATGATCCCATATGCATGTAAGTATTCGGTATCTTTACTTGAATTATTTGAGCATTTTATTTAATGCAGTATTTCTCCTAACATCACACACCTTACATTATTCTTATAATGTATCAAAATGTACCGTCCTCGATAAATATCCTATGAGTATATAGTGTACACTCATAAACAATATAAAATTAATATAATTTTAAATAATATTTTTTTTATGATAATAATAAAACGTAAATCTATGTAAGAGCTGAAAAGCTTATACTGTTATGGTAGTAAATTTTTACGTCATATTCAAATCCTTAGATATCCCACTATACAAGTTTACATCTATGAAAATTGCTAAGCAGTAATTTTTTAATTAGGTATTTAAGACAGTCAAGAAAGAAATTAAGTTTTATATTATTCTAAATTCTACACTGGAATACATAAGTTGATTATTACTTCACATGTTAATTGTTATCAAAACGCCAAAATGATGAGCCTGTGAGTTTGTGTAGTTAGACTTATGTTTTTTCTACATTTGCATGCAGTATAGTTTTAGAATAATTTCATTAAATTTTTATTTTGTAGATTATTATTATTAATCTCAAAAAATACTTAAAAACAGTTAGACCAAGGTAATTTTTTTATATACCTGTGTTAGACCATGGTAATTATTTTATATACCTGTGTTATCCCTGTATTGTATAATAATGACAAATACCATCCATGACTATTAGTAGAAATACATCAGTAGGACAGATGTCGGTTGTCCCTTGTCTTGTGTTTGCCTGTGTGAATTTGTGTATGACTTATTATACATTTACAGCATTCCTGAAGAAGGTGATGGCGTAGAGGACTGCAATAACGTCATATCTTTAGTTATAAGATCGTAAGTTATTCATCGGTAACGTTGGTTGGTGCTCAATATTCTCGCTTCTTGTCGCATAAATGCTTATTGTCTTTCTATTTTGTCTATTTAAATTTAAGCTACTATTTTTAATTTTCTCTGGTAAAATGACACATTAATGTGCTTTTGTCTCAATGTCTTATCTTGGAACTGCTGTTTCTGACGTCATAATGCGTGCCTTATTCCCCTTATACAATATATTATAATCAACGTTTAAAAAAAGCTTATAAAATAACATATATGTTATAATTTAAAATAAAATTATTGTAAATAAGTTATAACCGCTGATTTCAAAGTAACAAATGCGTAATAAATCTATGTTAACAATTATAAAAATATATTTTTATATTTTCAGCTTTCCTCAAAAAAATGGTTGCGGGTTGGCAGGGCCCTCAGAAAAAGGCGGCAGCGCCGGCGGCAGCAGCGGAAGCGGCGGAAGCGCCTGCGCAGGGTTAGGTCCTTCCGGCGCACCGCTCGCGGCTGTCGCGCCGCCCGCCCCATCTATAACATCTTACCGTTAAAACATCTACGGAGTACCCCTTTTATATGAAAAAAAAATTACATACATTTTGTACAATCTGTTAATGACTCTATAATAAAGTAAGATTAAAGAGAGCACTGTGAACGCACGTTGTACGTGTTTTAAAATTTATTATTATTTATAAGTACGTTTATAATGACAAAAACACAAGCCGTAATTTTATAATAAACTATTAAAACTAGTGTTGTATATTATGTTCATCAATTAAGAATATACAAATTTAAGGATCAGTTTTTGAAAATTTTATATAATTATAACCTATTCTATTCTATATTTGATAAAACAAAAGTTTTAAAATACAAGAAAACTAACATATACCTTAGCTAAAGTTATAATGTTAAATATAACGTATATACAGCCTTCTATCAAGAGTGGTATAAGTTACATATTACAAAATGATCAGATAAAACTAATAAATATGAATAAGGTCTTCCTTTTCCCTTTTTTCCCTTACTTAAAATTTTTGTATTAGATAACAAAATGAAAACACCTTAAAATAATAGGTTGAGTATCGTTAGTATGTACTAGGATTACTAGGGTACACCAAATGTAGATTAAAATTGATAGAACTAGATTAAACTGTTCCGAGTTACTAACACCAACGTGTGCACAAAATATTACATTTAGCGTTTGAGCGTTTTTCCAGAAAAATCTACTTAATAGTATTTTACGTCATTCTTGTCTAGAGGGAATGGGGTCTTTGTACTTATTCATATATCCAAACATTCTATCGAGTCGACGGCATATCAATGTAGCTAAGTCTTGTTTAAGATAAGATACATTTTTCAAAGGGTTTTAAATTATTATATTATAATAATGAATACTATTATTAGTAAATTCTTAAAACCTTTAAACATAGATTTAGTATGGGATTTAGACAAATCATGGAAAAGTGAAGATTGTTCCATGTATGAGATATATTCAACTCTATTAACAAATTTAAATAATAATATACAATATAGAAAGTAATATTAAATATAGCAGGCGTTAATATAAGGAAAAGAGCGAAAAATTATTTTGGTGGCAGATTGTAAGTTAACGCAGTGAGAAAAACGTTCTAACAACTTCCGCTTTAAGTGGAAGAAAATGGCGCGGAAAATATTCACTAGCATCAATATAGTCATCGGACGTTCTCGGCATCGCTCGGGTGCACGTTTAATGTGTGAAGCTGTGAATGTTGCCAGAAGTAAAACTCCTTCGACGACATTTAAAAATATTCAGAATGCATTTTAAAATATAATTATTTTTTAATATACACTATTACATGCTACTGATACTATAATTGTTGTTTATTCTTTTAACGCCCGCTTGCAGATATGTCACTAAATACAACTTATTTTAATAATTTTTTTTTATAACTATATTATTTGGTATTATATTAACTCGTCAGCTAACTGCAGATCTGAGCAAAAATAGTGGGGATAATTGCATATTGTGAGCGTGCTGTGTGTCTGTATAGCAGGCGTAAGAAAATAGAAACATCGCGTACGAACCAATTTGTATGTTGACCTAGGTTTGAACCTATATTTATTTGCCGGCAGATATACAAACTACGAGCGCCTACACTTCGCTTCGAAACAAAAGTTATAGTTCTTTAAAATGTGATTCGGTTATTGTAGCTGCCCTTTACCGGAAAAAAAGGATTAAAAAAGAGTACAAAAAAGAAAAGATAAAGAAGAGAAACAGAGCTTTCGGTCAGTAAAAGATTTTTTAAAATTGGACATTTAAATAATTTAGTGAATAATTCCCTTATTCAAAATGACGATTTCATGTTCGACTATTTTCACTTCAATAGCCAAAAGTTTTTGATCGCAATATTTATGGCAACGCTACATAATATCAGTAGCGAAAAATAAAGAACAATTTAAGTAACATTAAGTAATTTAAGTAGCATTAAATGACCAAAATGGTCACTTAATGTTACTTAAATGGTCATATCTTTTCTATTATAATATTTATGGGACAACATAGACTGTGTTAGCCCTATGAGGAATTATCAAAATCGGTTTAGAAATTTTGAGCCTATTCACAAAAAACAAACATCCATATAAAAAAAATCTTTTCGGTTTATGTATAATAGTGTGGATTTATAAATGAACAATTTAAGACTATTATAAAATTAAATAAATTTTACAAAAAAATAGTCTTATAGGGAAAATATTCTATTTACACCTGGTAACACCGCTTCTCTTTTCGGATAGGGAGACCGCGCTAGTTCTAGTAAGATAGGTAGTTGTTTGACGCCGCGCAGTATTCGAATCCCACCCGCGAGTGCATGTTTCAGTTTGTTATATTTGCAGTGTGTGATTACAGTGATAAAAAGGTTTACCTGTGATCAATAACAAACACGTGATAAATAAGTAAGTCCATAATTCATACGACACGTTTTAAATCTTAAATATTTCTAGCTTGCAGATGAGAGTTATTAAAAGTGGACAATGCGATTGCTCTCCGTAAGCAATAAACAATAGACTTGGCAATATAATTAATCAGTTTCAATGTGAATTTATTGATATCATTGATTTCATATTGTTATTGCAAAATTAAATATACAAATACAACATAAATTAGTATAAACTAGAAAAAGAAATTAAAGCAGTACTGCTCGCAATAATTTAATAACATAAAATTATCATTATAGTAGTGTTTGCTTTTCAGGTGCTTGTGATAGTAATAACAGCTGAAAGTATGGCGGAAGTAAATAACTCGTTGGCTACTGAAAAACTAGAGAAACACAACACAGGTAAATTCATATCTATCATTGAGAATCATTGCTTATAAAACTAGTATAAATAAATTTCTTTTTAAATAAACGAGTTTAAATAACATCGATAAGAACATTATGTCACTCGCAACAACCTGTTTTATATGTTTATTTTAATTTTATAACTACTAATATTAATTGAAAACATTGAAGTTAACAAAACGATAACTATTCCCGTTCTTGGTATAAGACATTGCACAAGATTAATTTTGTTTATTAAAAGAAAGATATTTTACTCGTTTAGTGATATATTTCTACAGTTGTATTTAAAACGCGTGATAAAGCTTTCATATTATCTTTAAAAACTGCCTGACTAACAAGTCAGGTTTTAGTAGTTGTCAAAGACGCCGTCCAATGTTATATTTCTCATTACTGTTATATTTATATCAAATTAACTAAAACATACCTATTATTATTGGAGATAAATAGTAATTTTCCCCGAATCGTACACCAATGGTAAGTAATTGCTTTACTAGATAGAGTAAAGGTACGTAAAAAATTGTAAAGAGTATTATTCTGTTCTTACTTCCACGTAACCTAGTCTGCATTCATAAAGCTCAACAGCTGCTCTTAAGAATTAAGTACACATCGTACGTGACATGATATAGGCCGTCTGTTGCATTTTTCTATAGTGTACTTATAGGAAAATGCTAACTAACATAAAACGAATCTATAGAAGAACAACGATGTAAATGATTAATACAATGAGGTAATCAAGTAGTATATAATTTATATGTACAATAGTCATCTCTGTGCCTATTAACATTAAGTTAGCATATGCCTTATAGGGAACTGTACGTTGATAAGTTAAAGTAAAAAAAAAAAAACAAAATTCATTTTCAATCGCAACAATTAAATCCTGGATTATTATTGAGTTTAATGTTGTTTTAAAATTGTACTGAAACAAAAAGAATCATTTATACTTTTGGAAAATCGTGGTACTGTTAGAAGTCGCGCTCTCGCTTCGCTTGATATTCGTCAATCTACTTATTGTACTCATTTTTCGAAGAAAGAAAACGAAAGAAATAACGTAAACAGCAATAACTAAAACTTACTTTCTCATGATTTTTGAGTTCTATTCGCGGAACGGAATATACTCATTATGATTAAAATAAATAAATTTTTATCTTATTGATCTAGAATAAAATATGCGTGAATTTGTTATGATTAGAGGTTAACGAGTTAAAACTAAACACAAACAAGTGTATCCTACAAATAAATATTGAATGTCTTAATATGACGAACAACTGGGAATATTAAAAAGAAAGACTTAAAAATATATATATAATAATAATGAATATAGCATATCTGCATTTTGTCCTTGTATTCATTAATATCGAAGTCGGACGCCACTTATTCTGGTTATTAATAAACAAATAACCTGACATCTTTATTGCGATATAATATTGTTTCATATTTTATGCTCATAAAAGAGTATTACTTTTTATTATATATTAGATAAGGGAAAAACGAAAATACTGTCCCCATTATTATGGTATTTACGTGGCACTTACAAGACACAAGAGACACATAGTATGCTATGCTTTCCCTTTCTGATGCTTTCCCGACTTAAAACTGTAGTAAGGAAAACCAAAGCAAGAGCCCAGGAACTAATAGGATGGAGCTCTTACAGAGGTGGTCCAGCAGGACCGAAACGCATCAATAACACGTGACGATCGAACGTTGGTGGTTGACTGTGACACGGAAAGCGGTCGGTCCCCTAATATCAAGCAGCATAGGAGAATTATATTCAAATTTAAATCACGGATTTATTAACCTAAATCAATATTAATGAGTTTGTGATTATAAATTAAAAACTAATGTATTAACAAAATTTAGTTAAGTCGCTAAAATGTTTTATCCAACCTTATAAATCCCTAAAAAATCGGTTAAAATAGTGCAGTCTCTAAATAACTGAAAATAAAATAAAATGTCAACAATTTCAATCAATTTGTAGTAAAGAGAAATGTCACTTTTTATGTAGATAAAATATTTTAAAACTGAATAAGGTCTTTCTAAGGAAACTGAAAGTTAGGAGGTGGTCTTTCTTAAGTACAGAAGTACTTGTTTTTTATATATAAACTAGCGGACCCACCCGCGCCTCGGTGTTGAAAGGAAAATTATAATCCATATCCCTACTTTGTCAATCAGGATGAGTATAGCACACCATAATTGAAAAAATAACGATAAAATATTTACGGGAAAGAGAGAGAAAGCCAACAGCTAGTAGTAGAAAGAAAAGGTTGGAACAGTAACATATTTGAGCGACTCAGAGAAAAAAAGCAGTCAGAAAGATGATAATAAAAATAAAGAGAGAGAGATAAAAATTAAGAAAAAGAGAGTGAGTAATAGAGTGAGAAAAAAGGTGGATAACAGAAATTGGATGGAGAGAACGAACCGAAAGAAATATAAAATGTATAAAAGAGAAGAAGACATAATTACAGTGATAAAGATAAAAATGAAAGAGTTCTTCTCTTTTTTAAAAGGAGAGAGAAAGAAAGTATAAAACAGAAAGACAGGCGGGGAAATACAAGAGAATTCTTTAAGTGAGCCAAATTCAAATAGGTATATTGTATTGATAATAATATGGAAACACTATATCACTTACGTTACTCAGAAATAGTGTAGCTTCCTATCAGTGGCAAAGTTTTAAAATGGTTTGGAACAAAATGGCGTTATTTTAATTATTACCTAATATGGCAATACTATATTGTGACAAATAGAGTATCAGACAAACAGACAGAGTTACTTCTGCATTTATAATATTAGATTCATAAAGAGATAAAACGAGGAGAAAGCAGGTCCTTTGTTAGTGAATAGATTAACAGACAGCTTCATTAAAAAATTATGCAATAATTAAAGGCCGTGTCTTTAGTTTTTTGCAGTAACTTCATTAAGTTTGAATCAAAAAAGTCGGACTAAAATAAAAAAAAAGTATAATTTGTTGACAAACTGTAATGCGTACTTGTGCTAGATAAATTTGGATTTAGCAATAGGTTAGGTGACCGTGCTAATGTGACTGCAAATAGATGTTGTAGGTGGTAATTCTAAGAATATCTTACCGACTTTTGAGTTTGAAGGGTCATTTCTAAGGAGAAAATTTATTCCAAATATAATAAAAATATGTTAAATTTACGAATGTTTAAATACCTATTTAGTTAGGTATTATTATAAGTTTTTCCGTCTCTTAACATCATTATTTTAAGTTAATAAATAAAACAAAAATAAAGTAAATATTCTTATCGATAAAATCCGCTGGCTGATAATTTTCGCGATTATTTGTTTGGATTTAATAATTGGAGAACTTTTATCAACATACTGAGATAAGATATATTTATATACACGACATATTTTGTAATTTGTGATACTTAACATCTATTTATATATACCTGTCACACACTATCTTTATCGCAAGCTAATATTAATCGGAACCTCATTTGAGTGATTGAATAACTTAACAACAACAATTTTCAGTTTTAATATTTATAAAGAGTTTAGCTTCAATTAAAACTAACTTTAAACATAACTTGGAGTATCTGGAACCCAGTGCAGTATATTTTTATATGTTAAACATAGAAGGTCTTCGTTATAACAACGCTTTCCAGCGCACTGTTCAGGTTCTCTGTCTAAACACAAAGTTAGGGTCACATAAGGCTAACCAGATACAGGGCTAACCTAATCTAATGTTGTGTTTACGTAAACATGTGGTAACTACATTATAAGTGCTAGTACTTCACTATGACTTATTCTCCGAAATATATATAATGCAGTAATAGGTATTTATCTTTTACTAGCTGCGCTTCGCTTCGGGTGTTTAAAGTAAAAATAGAAACTATAAGCCCACATTGTCAATTGAGATTAGTATAAAACGTTCGGCCGAGCTGAACAAACGAACGAACCAACGAACCGGACGAACTATACGGACCGAACAAACGAACCGTACGAACTAACTGAACGAACCCCATAAGAGTGGAGCATCACGTGGATGAAATCAATAAATATAAAAAACAATAGCACACTCTTGTTTAAAATAATTT
>JAOPUB010000013.1:3531137-3555695 GCA_027564055.1 Neptis clinioides
GCGTGCCCATCTAAAAAAAGCAATATGCTATAGACAGACAACATATTAAAATTAATTTTCGCCTGTAAGGCGTACATCACGTTGGAGGCGGTCAAACGAATTTCAGGCGTGTCACAGAGAGAAGCGAAGACGTGTGGCAGGGAACAAAAACGCATGCTAGGCAAAAAAAACCCGCATGAATTGATAATTTATTTATGAGACAAATTAAGTCTGATTCGATACTTTAGTGGAGCTATTAGAGGAGTAATTAAGTTGACAGTAAAATGCAAATTTATATCTGTTACAGCCAATGTGATAAATAGCTAAAACGTGTAGCCAATATGATAAATTAATCACTTTAGCTTCATAATATATATACACTGTAATCTTAGATAGCCAATGTAATAATAGTAAGTATTTTAACGGAGTTCAAGTTTTTAGTTCTGAATTTGATTCAGCTTTTGAGTATTGAGCATTGATCATTCATTTATTTACCATTGAGTTTTAAATTTTTAGTTTTACGTAACACAGTACGAAAACCCTTGCTCGCCTTGCGAGGTTCTCTCTACCAGCCTCAGTCCCTATGGCTAGCACGTGTTCTCGTCCTGTGTTACAGGGGGCGGAAGCTACCCTGCCTTTAGCGCTGGGTACGTCATAGAACTCCATCAGGTGAAAAAGGAGGATAAAAATAGTAGGAGGTGAAGAAGGCGGAGGCTACCTCCCCTCCATTTTTTATATACACTCTAGGGATATGACAGAAAAAGTATTGCGTGAAGGTTGTGCTGATCTCGAAGTCCGTTCCATGGCAGAAGAGACAAGTTGTACAATTAATTACATATTATTCATAGTGTTAATATAAATATGTGCTATTTGTTACTGTGCTAATATCATATTACAAGTATACAATACCAATTCATTCTGATTTATTACTTTATCTAAGTAGGCCTAAATATTATATGTAATAACGAAAAAATTGAATAATTTTGAGGGAATTATCACTTCATCTAAATTGGATGGCTATTATTCGTAATGGCTAGCTATTATAAATACTGTAAATAAATAAATGTTAAATGGCTTTTATCTATACCAATATTATCATGCGATTTATTTAAGAACTATTTATTTATTAGTATGCGTCGATGATCGCCCATCGCCCCGATTATTACCGCGCAAGCGACTCAATTCAATTTCTATTGTGTACGTCATGATTATATTTTGTGACAAATTATGTTTTGATATTTTGTATCTACCATTACAAACACTTATTCCTAAGATAGAAGTCGCAACAGACTAGAATACTGTAGTATTCTTTGGAATCCTTTTTACGACATTTATATCAAACGAACAGAGAGCGTCTAGAAACGTTTTTTGTGACACCTCGCTTTTAAATATAGGTTAGCGAAAAATCTTCCTTATTACGAAGATAGGTTAAGACACTTCAAAATAAAGCCCCTCGCTGAGCGTAGAAGAATGTTGCATAACGTGTTTTTATATAAATTAGTTCATGCTGTTTGGACTGTTTAGGATTACTTTTACGCCTTGATATATCAGCGCCCCTTTAGGTGAGACCTCAGGAGAAAACTGCAATGGGGGCCTAAATGTTCTATATTTTGTTTTGTTTTTTGTTTTCCATTTGGTGAAGGCTTTTCGTTATTTCACAATCAGAATCAAAAGTTTTGTTACTCAACATTTTCTTGCCAACCAGAGCATCCTCACTAAAAGGCTTTAAAATAAAGTAAAGTTTTAAGTTTAGTAGTTACCATCGTAGCTTTAACGGTATCTTATCAATTTGTTATTTTTACAGTAACCGATTGATTTTATCATTCAGTTTACTATGATCGATCTTATGTTATTAATTATTATTTATCGTTAAGTTTTCATCAGTGGTCAATTTTATTTGGCTTTTGTCGGTGATGGATTTTTGGTTTTCGCGTCATTCATTTCGCTATCATAACATTTATCATTTTTGTTTCAGCCAGAGTATTTGTATTCGTTTTATTGAATAAGATTATGGGGTTCAAGGTATTTCAGAAATAATAGAGTGCAATCATTTTACTTAATCACAGTTTTTTGTCATACATTAACACTTTATGTTTTATGTGCATTTATTAAAATTTATATTTTTCGTTATTTACTAATTTGTTGTGTTATTTTTTACGTTAACATCTTCCTTTTACATTTTTTTTAAACATAGCAAAGACAGATTATTTTCTGTTTATAAAAAGGTGGAATGTCAAATGCAATTATTTATTTATTTTTTAATGCACATGTAATAAAATGGAATACTTTGTCCCAGAGTCCAGTACCGCCGGCGCAGCCCCCGAAAGCAGACGAGAATTTAAATCAACAACCGTGTTAAAGCACTTCGACTACGATTTTCGATAATTATACTAACTAAAGAGTCCAAACAATTAATATATTATTATTTACTTTTTTCAATGATTTAGTGTTTAATGTACCTACTCAATGGAGCGATTAATGTGCGAATACTCTTATTCGTTTATAGTAATTGATGTTTCCTTATGTTTTTAAATATGCGTAACTATGTAACTAATTGAGATAATGATAATTGTTTAGATCTCTAGACAAGATACTATTGATTCTTTTTGGGTAGTTTCAGATTTAGATCATTTAATTCTTTAGACTCAAGTGTAACTCGTCATGTAATAGCGGAAAGATTGAGTGCCAATATGTAGTAATTGTACAATTATAATTTATTGATATTACGTTTGTCTGTAAAATACCTAAATATTACTTTACAATTTGATTAAAATTTTGTTGCTTCGTCAGATATTCATGGCATATATTTATGTGTCTATTTTATAAAATGGTGTCTGCTTATTAGGATATATGAGGACAAAGATATTGCTATGAATATGGATTGATATTATTGATAAATTTTCAGTTTTTGGCTTGTCTGTGTACACGAACAGAGTAGGTATATTTGGGAGTGTTATGAAATTGGGCGAAGTTCTCGACTCAGCAATATAACTTAAATTCATACGTAATTACGCCGACCTTGCTTTTGTCCCATTGTTCAACTCGCCGCGAAAATTCAGCACATTTTTTGAACAATTTTACAAATCAATGCTGATGCGAGAACTTAGCGAGTAAGTGATTGACTGAACAGAATAATTCGTAGTATATTTAATGTTTTATAATATGTGATTACTGTTATAAGGACTAATTAGAATTAAATAGTCGTACTAATTGGATGCTTTAGACACATTTATTTGCAATGACACTGTAATTTTAAGGTGAGTAGTAGGCTGCATTTGATTAATTTAAGAATAGGAAAGTTTAGTAATATTATGTGTATACGCTACATTTAATGTTATAGCGATCGTTGATTTATTTCTTTTAATAATGTTGTAATTTGAATGTTTACATTGTCCTCTTATTTATAACTATTATACATTTTAAATATTATAGAGAAGCCAGTATTTCAATTTTTAACAATCAGCTGCATAACATTGTAAATTGTAAGGGTACAATGAATTAACAACTTAATTTTAATACAAGTTAATGTCTTTATTAGTGTTTTATTTATATAGTATTTTAGATAAAACAGAATTAGTTGTCACCATCATCTTAGTTACGCGAAGTACTAAATAGTCATACACAATGCACAAGCACTATTATTGTGCAATTCACGTTTTCAAGCTATTTGGTAAGTTACAATTTTTCTTATTTTTAGTACATATTATTTTGAAGCAACAATCCAATTCTCTGAGAATATTTAAACGAAAAAATGCCCTTTCGGTATTCTACTGTACTATTAGTAGATTTATAAGTATGATAATCGAAAGTTTGGAATAATATTTACGCCCAACTACGTCATGGATTGCTAAATTTATCTTCTAAATTATTGCTCCACATAATAACGTTAGTTCGAAATAACTAATTTGTTAAAATATAATTTTAAAAAATTATAATATTTATGTTTTATATAGGATATCTACGTGTCAATGCAAGAGTGGTCCGAGGAACAGCGCCCCTTGTCTCGCAGCAGATCAGCTCGTTTCTCCCGGACGCCGCACACTCCACGGACCCCGCGCGCCCTCTCTCCGCGCAAGACGTGCGACGATCGCAACCGACGCGTCTCCGCCCGCGACCCGCCTCGCTCGGCCTGCTCGCGTCGTACTTCACTCACACCTCGTCCTGCATTTTCTATATATTGAACTAGTACGATATTTATATCGAGTTCTGTAGGTTTGTATGTGTGTCACTTTAGAAAATATTACACTGGTTAGGTTAACAATAATTTTGTTGCCCTCGATATAAGTCGTCGTAAAAATTCAATGTTTTCAATTAATTATGAAGGATTTTGTAAAATGTTTTATTTTACTTTTAATAACTTAATTTTAATTCTGCGAATGACATAAAATTAATGCAGAAAGTTAAGTACAACTTTTTTAATTAGGCACACACAGAGAAAAAGTAAGCCCATGTTCATGTCTGCTCATTATCTCTTAAGCTATTCGAGAATTTTCATGAATGCATTCGTAAACTACATGAAAGGAATATTAATTTATAGCAATATCTAGGGCAACAAAATTTGTATAAGTTTTGAAAATTATTAGTAGAGAATTGAAACTTTTTTTAGTCAAAAGTTATGAAACAATTGTCGTGTGAGTTAGTTATCTTAAAACACTTTCTGGTCCTACGGTATAACGTTTAAAATATTTACTAGTATAATATGTTGATTTGAAAGAATACATTAACTTGAATTGTCCTTGAATGGTTTGAAACCTTGGTTCAATAATAATTAATCTAGATTTTGAAAACCAGTAGGAAATTAACACAAGAATCATTAAGGGCACCATTAGTAGGAATTAAACAACTTAATATCTAGTTTACGCTTCTGTCGGCAAATCTTAAATTGTGATTGAAATTTAAAAAAGATTATGTATTTAAAATATTTGTCAGGAATTACTGTAGGAAACTTTTAGGTTCGCGTCTAAAAACCTTTATAAGATTAATTTGTAATTAGAAAAAAATAATGTAGTTATAATAATCATAGTTACACAGTAGATTTGTGGTTTCACGCCCATGCTTATAAATAGATATTAGAATTTCACAATTTACTTAGGTAATACAATATTCATTGTCTTTGTGGTTTTTGTCTTTTAAAGTTTATTAAAATAAATATAATGTATGTTTACTATTTACAAGTTGGTTTTATTTACAAAGTAGTGTTATATACAAAATTAAAGTTCATGTTTCCGATTTTTTCCCAATACTATACATTTAAATTTCTAAATATCTAGTTTCTGGACTATTTTTATTTTATCAGATAACGTGATCATCATAATTAGTTAATTTTTAAACAATTCAAATAAACGTAACAATTTACATATACTTACGTCACAATTTACCGGATTACGACCAATTATTCGTTATAATATTATGAGATAGCTTTTACCGAATACAAAAATTGGAATATATTTTGTTTATCTAATTATAATGTGTAGATTTGTTTGTTGTAGATTCTCTATTTGAGTATCTGAGATTTCTAATTTCATTACTCATTTGTTTACAAATTCGATTTCAAGGGGGTCTACAGATGTAAGATTAAGTAACAAAGTACAGACGATCACTCGATTGAAACAACATTATGTTTTAATATCGTTTATTGGTGTACATGGTTATGCATTATAATAATATTTTATCAGTTGTTAATTCATTAAATTATGGCACTTAACACAAATAATATTTTAAACAATATAAATATAATGGATGATGCATGTCTAATCGAAACGTAGTGATGTTCGAGATAACTTACAAATATTCGGAATAATTTCTCAGTCGTTCGTCGAGATTCGTATATACAACGATTCTCTTTTTTATTTTTATAAGAAAATAAAATCTAAATCAATTTCAACTTATTGATCCCAATCGTAAATAAAATTATAAATAAGAGTAAGACGCGGAGAGCGTAATAACTTAACAGTTTGTACCGACGAGGACGCCTCACCACTCAGCTAAATGAGCGCGCAGGAATATCTTATACGTATAATATCCGTTTATAAAAATTAACTCTTAACATCGTTACATACAAACTGTCGATAAAAACCTATATCTAACAAAGTTCTAACATTAAGACAAGCGCTTCAAGCGGTTAGTTTCTTGCGACAAGCGAACCGTCTCGTACCGAATCATTGCACTAGTGTATATGAGTGCCCTACGTAGAGAAAAGCCAACCGAAAATTATTATTTAGACTAAGATTGTTAAAATTAAGAATAAAATTGGAACTTTGTATTTTAAAAGTAAAATATAATTAAACAAGACGTTTTTCTACGAAGAGCACAAGATATAATATTTTAAGGCAAAATTCTCCTAATGGGCTATTAGAGATTTCCACGAGTATAACACAGAAGCATTCAGTTAAATATGACACAAACGCACACACACCTAAACTGTTTAACATACAAGGCCACATCACATCATTCAGTCACAAAGCGGTTAACGGTAATGGTATTTTACAATATGAGACTAATATAACATTATAGATCTAATTATTGTATAACATCCCCTATGATATAGTTGACCGTCTCTACGAGCCTCTGCGCAGTTGGAATCGCTTCGAGAAAGACGCCGTATATTTTCTACAATAATTTTTCTAACACCGATGTTGCGCGACAGCACGACGTACTAATAGAGGAACTGTATCGTGCACTTTGATTTTCGTTACAATTTTGATCTTCAAATTTTATACGAATTTTTAAAATATTATTTACAAAACTTTACAATAGACGAATACCGCTACGAGTACGATACAATAACATTAGAGTATTCTAAATAATCTGACAAATAGTCCCCCTTGAGCAATACAAACCCATACCAAAATATCATTTCTATTCCCGGCCTAAAGCGGTGATATGACTCACTATCACAATTATTGGGTAACTTAGCGTAAAAAGCGAATACATGAAAGTAAGATCCGCTACAGTATGAGAGAAGTATATTAATCTAGGGCTTGAGACATCTCATCTAATGTACGTGGAGTAAAGGAGCGAGAATATGGAAGGTCGCATGCAGTTAGCTTGACGAAATTGTTAAACTCCACCATCTTAACGAAACTCCGTTCTAAAAATATACTGCATAAAATACGAGAACCAAGATCCAGGAAGGGAAGTTTGGCAGAGGGTGTTAATATTGAAACCGTATTAATGATCCCTTCAACCGTAGTAAGTCTATAGAAAATACTTATATATGACTGTAAACCACAAACCCGTTTAAGGAAGGCAAAATGGATAGGCTGCATGCTGTTAGTCACTACGTAAGTATTACCAAGTTTGTAGTGGCTCAAGTTATTGCTCACCGTGATACAATAGATAACGTAAAACCCCAACTCGTTTAAGCCCTAGATAAAAGATGACTATTTGGTATGATAATTATGTACACACATTTTAAATATCATTAAGCCTTATTTTAATTATATTTAGACATCAATTCCCATTAAAATGTTTATTAGCGTCTTTCTCTCGGCGACAACGAAATTTGTTGTAAAATGGAGTTTGTTCAATACGATTTCTTAATAAAGATATACATCACATTCCATTACAGAAATATTTATGTATATGAAATGCTATACATGTAAATACTCCCACAATCAATGTTCTTTTAACAACATATATACATTCCAAGTTGTTCCTTAACGTAAGACTAGAATTTACTACAAGAGTTAGAAATGTGCGAATTAGTGATGTTAAATTTAGTCGTTGAGCAGTGATTGCCGTGACGAGTACTAAAGTCAAATTATGAACAAAAATATAAAGGTTACAATAAATAATGTCATAAAAGATAAAACTTATGAAAACCAGAGAAAATAAATTAACACAGTCACGAGAATCCCTGACCGAGGACCACGCCTATAAGATGTGAGGGTAACATCAACACTAATTACTAAAATTTTCATAATCGTATCCCACTATTTACAATGTTCAACACTAACCGATCAAAATGTTCCAAATTCATCTCATCACAATTCTTTTACTAATTATAAAATGTTCCAAATTCAAAATGCATCACAACTATCGGCACTAATGATTTAAATGTTTCTACGGTTCAACAATACTGTTCCACACATTCACTTAATCACCAAAGTAGTCTTTATTGATATTAACCAACTGACCGCACTGGACATTCTGAAACACTATTGTATTTCAATTTCATGAATGCTAAAGGAGTTGTCTTATTATTTGGCTAAGGCATTGTTAAATAGGTCTTTAAAATTAATTACATCAATATAATTTTTTTCTATAATGTACACACTCCACCCTTAGCCTGTATTTGTCGTTCCTTTAACATTAATGCTTGCCACCGTTGGCCGCCAATCTTAGCGGTCGCCAGTGCGGTTGCCACTCCTAGCCCTGCCAATATCAGAATTCCTCCAACAAGACAGCATCACGTGGGACCAGACCTTTCTGTTCGCCTCGACAGCATAACAAGTACTGATCATCGACCTCGAGTATAAGCCGCAGTCTCTCTCCTTCATTGAACGCAAGATGGCCGGAGTCGGATGGTAATCTGTGCCATAGCGTTCGTACAAATCTAGAATAAGTGTTTAGAATAAGTGTCTAGATATTTATGGTTTTATTTTTTATTTATTCATTGTGTTTGCACATATATGTGCAAACACAATGAATAAATGCTTAAAAGTAAAATAGACTGACTTTAATTTGGAAAAAAAAAAATTGTGAAATTATTAGAGTTTTAAAGAAAAAAATCAATGAGGTCACGAATCTTGATCTATAATAATACTACTATTTCGAAGTAAAATTGTATTATTTTGAATACTTGTGTTTCTGCTGAGTGTGCTGCGCGTGCGCTCTTGCGGCGGATGAGGAAGCAGCACGTCGAGGCGCGGGGGGCGGCGCCACACGGCCGTACGGCAGCGAAGAGGGCCGGGGTGCACCACCCATGCATGCACCATCCACACGTGATGCCCTTAATATAAAGTTATAGTGTAAGAGTTCCTTATAAACACCTAATATTTGAAATTTGTTCTTTATTGAGGTAAATTTAACTTTGTTTTTTTTTCTAATTTTTTGTATAAGTTATTTAACGCCTCCGTAATACATTCCTATCAGGGTGCCAAGTCCAATGTAAATTCTGATAGAGTGGTATCTGAACTGCGAGCAACTAATTGCTTATGTGTCATAAAATATTTATAACCTATTTGAACACACAACTAAAATCAATTTATGGTTGTTCAAACCATTATATTACTTAGTTTATATTGAGTAGACAGAGAAATTATTAACCAAAAAAGCATGAAAATACCATTATGAACATAGATCATAATATGGAATTATTAAAATGTTACTCATAAGACAACAAACACAATCGATTAATTTAGTTCGAATCGTGCAATCATGCAGTTAGATGTTTAGTGAGAATCATCACTCGACAATTAGTAAAGTTTTGTTATATATATAGGCCCCATTTTACAAAAGATACATACGGCGATTTCTTAGAACCGACAGTGTTTTTAACAGCAACATTGGCTCGTATTTTCTCCGTGGCTTTCCTTGCTGGCTTCTCGGTTATAATTCTGAAGGGTGCATACATAAGACTAAGACTTACTGTGCTTGTTACCAATTAAGCCCAAAACCAATATACTGTGTAGTAAAAATTTTTAAGCAACTAAAATTTAAATAATAAGTCGCCACCGAATCTTAAGAAAAACTTAATTTAAAAATATTATCTTAACTTCAGATAATTATGTAGTAGAATTTTTTCTAATTAGATTCAATATACACCGGTATTGTAAGAAACGAATATATTTTTAGTAAGCTCACCTATTCGCCGGTTGTGGTGGTTTCTTATTGGTAGTATTAGCTCTGCCAGCTGTTGCAGCGCGAGAATTTGCAGTTGTAGGTGAAGAGCTTTTGCGAACAGGTACTGGGATACCTCTGTGTAAAGATGCAATAATGTTAATGTTTTTAAATATTTCGTTAATGTTTTTAAACGTTTCTTTAGAAATTTTTTAGAAGATCTTGTTTAATAATTTAAATTTTAATACATATATATATAAATTTATGTACGTTACAAAAAATAAAATTCAAAATAAATTTTGGCTTAAAAAACTTGAATTGAGGTCACGTATAATTCATTATTCATTCGCACTTTACAAAACACTGACGACAGCTGGGATTTACAATTGAACTTCCATAATGTTTATAAATAACATCTAAAGGAATCAGCTTCTTATTCTCATTCCATAATAGTCATCTTATCTTACTTATTATAAATGTGAAAGTTTGTATGTTTTTTTGCTCAATCACGTTAAAACGGCTGAACGGATTTTAATGAAATTTGGTACACACTACACAGATACATTATAATCCGAATTTACACATAGGCTTGTTTGCTGTTGTAAGCGCCTGAATAGTTTTTATTAACGTTTTTTTGTGTTTTAAAAATATTCAGGCGCTTCAATCATCAAAATCATAATAAAATTTTTATCAAAAAGGAATATGAATAGGAATAAATTTAGTTAAAGTTTTAAATTAATTATTGAAAATTAATTAAATATTTATAAGACTTTTTATATATTTTCATAAATATGAAAATCTAACAAAATAAATTAATGAATTAAAACTTTAAAACATAACAAATACAAAATTTCAAAAAATGTAACTCACAATGTATTTAGAATTAGAATATAATAATAATTAAATACAAAGATGTTTATACCTATTTATAGTTTAATAAGAGTACCTGTGTGTATTTTTAGCGGGCGACTGTATTGCCGGCGCTTGAGGTCGCACGGGGGACGACACCGGTCGCGGAATTTTAGATCCTTTCGATGTTGCTGGTGATGTTTCTCCTATAAATAAACAATAAATTTCTTGCTATTTCTAAGCCAACATAAAACAAAAAGTTTAAAAAAACCTGTCTCAATTACTAAAAATGTCCCGTTTGAGTTTGAAGATATCTTTGGATAGAAGATATATAGTTTTTGTGCGTACAATACAATCATAAAAAGTGAGATTTAAAAGAAAATGATTGTTTAAGCCTCAATTGATGTTATAAGTTGTCACTCACACCACCAAACATGAAATTTTCTTAAATTTTTTCAATGTTTAGAAAGTCTGTATGTAGAAGATCTATCACGTGTATAAGTTAGTAAAAAAAACTCGGAAATGTATATCATACATCTGCAATTGCAAATCATAGAATAAATGGTATTTAAAATAAAACAGTCAACAGAGAACGTGATCTGCGCAACTCCCTACTAAATGATTTGGGGGACGAATGATATTTGTGAAGGACAAACATCTGTTCATTTACACATAATGGAGCCCGTCCGGTATTTCATTGACTCGTAACTAAAGATGATACGACATAGAAAATTAATCTTAACCCCCTTTTACTGCCAATTCATAAAGTACATGATTAAAGCCAAACAAAACAATCGTCTTATCTTAATTTTATACGAGTAAATGGGAAAAAGACTTATTCAGCAATTTTAAACTGATTATTGTTTTCTCCATTGAAATCGATGAATTATGTCAAGTTTCATTATTCTCTTATATTATTTTTCTTTTTAAAAATTTTCGATATAAAGTTGGTAAGCAAATAATATCACTTAATGCAATAGTTTTTTTAATAGTTTTTTACTCTGGCCACAAGTATTATTTGTTTTTCATCTCTGTCTTATTTTGATTAAAAGTATAGAGACGTAAAAATTATATACGACACGCAGACGAGTCTATTGATTTTTAAAACTTTACTAATGCTATATAATAGTATATAATACCGACAAGTAGTTCGAGGCTATTTATGTAAGCATTAAATAACTGTAGTATATCCGATCGGATGTAATAATTTTACGTGATTTGCTATCGATATTGCTGACGTCTTTCATAGTTTATCAGTATGCGTGAAGTGTTAGACATTTTTGAAACACACATGGATCATAAAACCACATAGAATATTGATCGAAATATGCGGATGAAGAAAAAATGTTACCTAAAAAGGTTTCAGTACCATTATATTTACTGACATTTTTTTACTTTTATCTATACATGTAACATTAGATGTCGCTAATAGGTGATTGCTTTCTTAAAACAGCAACCTTGTGTTTTTGATGGTAATAGTATCACTTACCAGATGGTGTCCCAGGGCTCTCAGCGTTGCTCAGCATCTCCCACTTCAGTTGTAACCGACGGAATTTGCCTCCAGAATTGTTGCTATTGCCTGTTTGTCCACTCGCGCTACTGTTGGCTGAGCCTGGCCGCCATTGTTCCTCACCACTTGTGTCCAGCTGTTTATTATAATTATAATTTAATACGGCAGATAAATACTTTACATGGAAAATAGTATATATTAAAAATTCTACCTTTTCATTGTTCATTGTTAAAAATATACGATTCGCATTTTCAAATTTTTAGTTATAAAATAATTAATATATTTAAAAATTATGTCTATATTTTTGTGTACAAACACTACATACAAAGGATTATAAACCAATACAGTAGTACCTAAACAACATATTTAATATAAGTTCAAAATTAAAAACCAATAATAAATTCTATTTATTTTACGGTTTTCATGCATGCTCGCTGTTATCGACGTGTAAGGTAAGCTATACATAAACCGCAAGCTGTATGGTAAACCCCAGCATGTCATCGGTAGAGTTTCCTGTTCACTTGTGACTTATGTAAGCTTTCGGAAAATCAAACGAACGAATGAAATAATGATGAACGTTGTAAACAACCAAACAAAAGCAGCAGCAACATTAACACACATTGCAAAATATACAACAAATAAAACTTAAAATCTAATGCGGTCATTGTCGAACGTTAGAAACATAAACATGTCGGTGAAAAGCGTAAAGCAAATCCTGAAACTTGGGTGATCAAACAGGCTACAGACAAGCACATTCTAACCCATAAAGTTACCTTTAGTTCATTGCCAGCCGTTTTAGAGGAAGGAGGCTTATTATTTTCGAGGCTATCTGTATAATCGTCACTGTCGTCAAAAACTAATCGGTCAAACGCTTGCATTAATTTGGATCCCAAATGTACTCCCGACCATCTTCTATTTTCTAATTCGATCCTACTGTTATTTGGACAAATATCATAGCCTACGGGAGTGGGATTTACGCATGACCTGGGCCTATTTTTTTCGACAGTCGTTCTAACATTGGCAGAATCGTTTAGTAAGTCGGGTGTGGATGGTTCCTTATTTTTAGGTTCTTTGTGCCTCATTATAACGCTAGTTTGGTACTCGTCACTCATAGCGCTCGACTGCATCGACCGAACTAGCTTCAGCAGGTTTCTCTGGTTCAGTGTTAATGGCGGGGTGTTAATCGAAGTGGGCTGTTAAATACATCAAATCTTTTAGAACATGCGACCGTCCGTTAGACTTCAGCTAACGTCCTTGATAGATATGTATCGATCGGCAAAGCTTTATTTGCATTTTATGGAAGCTGTGCACGATACGTTTTGATTCGCGGTGAAGGCACATGCAATGAACGATAAAATGCAAATATAGCGGTGTTTGATCGGAATTGCGCAGTTAATATGATATCGATGCACGAAAGACACATTCCATACTTACTTTTAGAATAAGTTAACTTTATATTAGTTTACTTACCCGACTGGCGGCTCGCATATCGCTTTCGATCTTCTTAAAACTTCGGTGTAATTCGCGCATTTCGAACATGAGGTCCAGCGAGAATGGTAACAACTTGAGAGGTTCGAGACTGGCAAGTAAAGTATCTAAAAGTGCTCTACAGCGTGACTCCCCAACACAACCGGCTAATATTAATGAATCTGGGTCATAATGTTTTGCCAATATTGACTCCCTTGTTCGTACATACGATACCCATGCGTCTACAGATTGTGCACTAAAATAATTTATAATTTTGTTTAGTAAATTACATTCTGGACACTACACTCATTATACTCAGTAAACTATCTTTGTTAAAAAAGTACGTACTTAAGTAATCCCAAAATGAATGCATTAAACTTCACTAGCCCTTCTGTCACGGCATCTTCACTGTTTATCCTTAAAACCAATTCGTTGAGAGATTTGGTTATTGGGCCTGAAAAAATAATTGTTTAAATTATTTATCCTTTAACAAGTCTACCTTTGCAATTAATGTCTCAATTAAGGGAATAAAAAATGCGAATATACAGTACAACATTCCGATTACCGTTGAGCTTTTTTGGAATTTACCTAATTTCTTTTGAGAATAGGATTGGGTCGTACATTTAAAAATAAAAATTATACTGAGTATTTTATTATTGTTACCTTGCCTGGCAGTAGCTTCTACCATTTGCCAAACCGAATTATTAACAGCTCCAAAGGAGGTTTCAATGTTTTCTTTAAGTCCATCTCTAAATATTGCATATAATGCGGGACACAGAGCATTTAGCGCAATTTTTGCACATGCTGGTGATTGCTTTGAGTCGCCCAAAAACATTAATTCTGCTTGATCAGTGGCGGAAGAAAAGTGTTGAATTAACATTTCTACTGCATCAGTTACATTAGATACCAAGGCTGAAAATAACATTATTTGAAAATGTGCATTTTAATAAATGAATCCCAGAAATCAATAAAGTAGGCAAGACAATCTACTAACCTCTTTTTTGAGATACGTCAATGAGATCATACTTTTGCCTAGTCTCATTCGTTGGACTTAAGAATTCATCGGGGCTTACTTCTCCTTCTTCACAAATAGGTATTTCTGCCAAGTTTTTTCCCTAAAATCAGTAAATACATCTATAATCATGATTTATACATAATTTAGCTATCTCAAAATGATGAATAGCTAATGAAAAAGCTGAAGGTAAAAAAGAGGCACCGGTGGTTTAAAATAACTTAATTGTCATAATAAAAAGAGAAGTACCGACGTTTAGAAATAAAAAAAAAACTAAATAATATAATGACACTAATAAAGGGCAAAAGATACAAATAAAAAAAAATACTTACAGGCAGTAAATGGCACTATGATGCAGAAATAAAAAGCAAACTAACGTTACCTGATAATGTCTTTGCGCTAGCATAGCAGAAATGTTAGGAGAGTTAGGCGGAGTGGTAAGATTAATTACTTTCAGCTCTTCTACTTTTGTCTGCGTTTGTTGATTCTCAGTTTTCGCGTCAGGTTTTTGAGCAAAACTCACTGATTTTTTACTATTACAACTGCTGGTACTGGAATCAGTGGACCTTTGGTTCTCTTCCTGTGAACGTTTCAATTGAAGGAACTTGGAAACCTGACTTCTTACCTTTTGCAATTGATTCTGATCCCATTCATCCATGTTTTGACAACTGATACCACTTTGCTTGAGAAATTCTTCTAGTTGTTGTAGATCGGCACTGCTAATTAATGCTCCAGGCGGTGGAAAATCTATATATTCTATTTTCTTTGTTCTTGGCTTAGGAAGTGGCGGTGTGTGTGGTCTGAATTTGATTTCGTTGGATTTTCCCGATTCAAGACTACTTTCTGTACCTACTCCTTCGTCTTGATAATATTCATTATAATCAGCATCTTTTTCAGCTGCGTCCAGGAATTGTTGTGATAATCGTTTTGCAGCTAAATCATTATTTTTTCTATAATCCATATTAGGTTGATTTTGTAAGTAGTAAGGTTCTTGTAGAGACCTTCTCTTAGTTTTATGTTCCACCGCGACCGTAGCACAGACTACAGGATCTTGAATAAACTCTTCTAATTCAAACATACTATATCGCTTAGTTTGTACACTGGATTTTCGAGTTTTATCGGCGGATTTGCGTAAAATACTTTTTGGCAATGGTGGCCTTGGGGGCGCTAATTCTCCTTTCGCCATTCGATTTTGTTCTGCTAATGACAATGTACGTTTATTTATTGCGGGGTTAATTTTCCCGTCAATATTTGCACAACTAGCTTCAGAACTCGTAGCACTGTCATAACGATAAACAAATAATGGATTAAAGTTTCCTATTGGAGCTGGACTATTCTGTGCTGAAGAATCAGTTAACATAGTTGATGATCCCCGGTAGCCCGATGATGGCTGAGTGGCAGTACTCGAACTTGATGAAACCGCTGTAGGATGCCCAGTTATATTATTACAATCACAATTTGTTGCTCTATTTTTACTTTTTGAAGGTGTATTACAATATTTATCACATTTACACAGCACTTCTTTCTCTTTAATGTGCTGCATTAATTCAGGCATTTCCGATAGTAATTGTCTACATTCTAACGGTAGTAGAAAATTTAATGAATCCCAATCCTTGATATGCCCCAAACCTTTCTTTTTAAGCATTTCTACATCATTGCATGAAAACGGTCGTTTGCCTTTTGTATGCATTTTATTTTTTTTACTGTCGGATGTTTTAGATGACATATTTACTTTAATTGGATTTAAGTAAATATTAGGTCTACCGTTCAAAAAACTTATATCCGGTAGCGTGTAATTAGGATATAATACAAATACAGGTTTCTCACAATCTACCTCTTTCAGTTTATCAAGAAACGAAGGTTCAATGACTTTAAATATTTCCCGGTCACGTGAAATAGCTGAAACTTGTATATTAGACGTTTGCATACTTTTATCTAATGTATGTGCTTCAAGATGAGTGGATGTGGCCTTTGTGTCACAGGAATCCCTATGTAATACTTTGTTCATTCTAGTAATTTGAGTGCCATCTGATTCTGAACAACTGGAAATACTAACACTAGTAGCAGAAGATTGTGACGAACATGATTTTCTATTGCTTCTTAACTTTGAGGGACTATTTGAAACGTTTAAGTTAGTCCGCTTTATGTGTGGCTTATTTACTACAGCGTATAGATGAGATTCGTTGTCACTTTTAGAAGCTTCTGTCTCTTCTTCTTCAATCAAAACTTCATCATACACTCTATTAAAAGGGTTAGATGATCGAATTTCTTCATAAACCAAAGAAGATGTATTTTCAAAGGCTTCAGTGGGTAATTCAACCTGTGGTCTCTCGCCAGTCTTCAAGGTTTTAAATTTTTGTTCTCCCATAGATTCGCCACTTTCGCCCCCTGAACTAGACGGCCAACACTCCGATCTATCAAACTGATCCATACCTACAATGCCATCGTTACTAATACTTTTTTGTTTCATAAACAATTTTACCAAGTTAAAAGGTTGCTGTCTCGTTTGACTTTTATCGGATGAAGTTTGGTTTTCAGTTGAAGAAGTACTCATTGGTTCTGAATGCTGACTACCGTGTGATGAACGATTCTGTGAAACATCGTATACTTTCATACAAGTCGAGGTTCCAATTAGCCTCTGGTTGGCGGTAAACGAGTCGACCTAGAAAAGAAATGTGTTAATTAATAGCACAACCAATGCAATTTATTACTTCGATTAATTATTAATTACCACTTTTGTAGATGCTTACCGTCGAAGTGCTTAAAGCTGTAGAGTTGATGGAACTACTAAGTAGTTTTCGCTTGTATAGATTTGGTAAACTTTGGCTTTTAATAACAGAACTATTCATTTCGTTGGTTGTATCAGGAGCTTCATTTGAATCTTCATTATTATTACCAGAAGGATGCCTTAAAAAGAATTACGTACGTAAATAATATGTAACTTAAATTAAAATAATAATTAAAATAAATATAAAAAGGTCCTCCTTCTTACCTTTTTAAAGGTGACTGACCGGTCTGCTTTTTAAGTTTACTCCATGTAGTTAATCCTAAATCACTTCTAGCCATTGACGTTGTTAACTTATTTGTTAATTTCTTACATCGCTCTAGTAATTCTAAATTCCTGCGCGTTCGTTCATCACTATCTAAACCTATATTTAAATCTCCCTTAACCAGTTTGTCTGAAAATACATTTTTAAGTAGAAGCTTATCATGAATTACATACGCAAAATGAATCACCGTCTGTAACTACGCAAACATTGTGTCATCGAACACACGCTGAACAAAATTAAATACTAAATTACCATGTTTTTGATTGACGGCGGGTTCAGCACATTCACTATCCTCGGAATAAATGGTGAGGCTGCCCTCAAAGGCGATGGTGTAGTTGTCTTTATTGGCTTGACAAGTTAGAATGAGATCATGTTCCGTTGGTAGTTCACAATCGAGACTGTCAACGCTGAAGTGAACACCATGAGCACCTTCCTTCACCGGAGAAAATAATAACTCCGACTTACATATAGACATCGTGTTGATGGAACCGACGGATTCTTCCCCCTGTGCGGAAATAAACACTCTCTGTATCAAATATATATATTTAGAAATGAATTTGGATAATTTTTTTTCTCGTATCACGCCGACGGAATATCCCATGACTTTCATCAGCACTTTATTTTTGTCTTTTACATGATAAGTACTTCAGGAGCTATATATATATATATATATAATGCAATTTACAAGTAACGTGCCAGAGTGCATACGTTCAAAGTTCCGGGAAGGTTTCGAAACTCAAACGAGCTCGTTGAAACATAAACATGTAAACATGCAAGTATATTTTAGGCGATGGTAATCTCTGTGAGCGGAGTTCAAATGCATTATTTTGTGATTACTTTTCTACAGGAAACAAGAGCTTTGAAATTCAACTAATGTTTTAGCAAATAGTAGATAGATACTGTTAAACATGAATTTGTAGCATCTATATTAGTACTTATAAATGTATTGGTCATTGCGCCGCGGCGGGGCGTTATCATCAATTTAATTCCTTTTCCTGCTACAAATGAGGTCACAATTTAAACAACTACTCATAACAATGACATATTTGTACTTTTTTTCTTGAATATACTCCCTATCGAAAATAAGCTTAATGAGGGTAAACAAAGAATGTTTTTCTTAGTTTAATTATAGTTATTTATTCATTAGCTATTTTAAATTGTCTTATATGCACACACCAATTAACATGATTTAATAATGATAATGGAATAAAAGCTTTGTGCATGTAGAAACAATAAGATATTAAAATATAGAAGTGAATTATGGCAGATTTAATTGTAAACGTAATACTTTTCTTGTATTGATGAAACTTTTAAGCATAAAATAGATTTGCGGTGTTAGCATAGAAGAGGAGGATGCTTGAATGAGAAAGCCTTATCGGTAAACATTATAATATTTGTTTAAGTTATTATAATTTTAATTCCAACAACTTACTGAATAATACCCATTACGGGAATCCCAGTCGTAGTCGGTCACACCCATTCTAAATTTTACATAGAACTCTCTAGTAACTAACAAACGTCCCCCACTGAAACACTAAATCACTTGCCGACAGTATTTTAAGTGTCTATAGTCCAATTATTATTGTCCACTATTACAAAGAGTTAAATACCGTCTCTTACTATCACTATCTTACACATACACAATTATTTATTAAGTCTTGTAAAATACTCAATTTGACCCTATTTGAAAAATAACATGTGCTAGACTTCATTGCAAAATACATTAGAGTACAACACTTCCGAAAGCCCTGGGCGCTACTGGAGCAGCGGCGATATTAAATTTAATATTAGCCACTGCATGCGGTTCTCAAACTGTAAGGAAGCTTCTAACGACAGCATAATTCACTAATACTTCTAACCCGCATGAAATTTAAACAGAAACTGACACTATTAATGCGCGATCGCGAGCGTCAAACACAGATAATGCGGGATACTGAACGCTTCCACAAATTAGCATAGTAATAGCAATTAACTTATGTGTAATTAACTCGCTTGAATATAAATTTTTCAAGGTTACTCGATTAAAACACCACTTTATTTCAGTAACATTTAAGAGTTTAGTCCTTATTCAAAGTCCAGGATATATTAAGGTTTGAGAATATGTGGTCTCAATAGACTTCACTGGCACATACACATGGTTGCCGTATGTCTAAACTAAACACACACTGAAGTGATATAAATATAACACAACGTTAACGCACACTGCGAACGACATGACGAAGATGACTGTATGAGCTGAGAAATAAAGTGTATAGTTAAAATGATTGACGCAATTCAGAGTGAACGATTCACGCACACATTAAAAGAAGTCTTATTTTATCTTACTACTCGTACAGCCCGTGGGATCGACGTACTATGGGGGCACTGTATAGGAAGTCTTATTGTGAATGCCAGCCAAGAACTTTGGTCTATTTATCTGTTTGTATTACTAAAACAACTTTATGACTCCTCTTGCATAATATTGGGAATATTATGTCGATACTGGGCAATTCATTATGAATGTTATATTTTAATCACATTTTTTTTTCGACAGGAAGTATTAAAGTATATTAAAAAAAGTCCGATGACATGAATATATGTTTTTTGTAAGAATAAGATAGGGATATCGCCGACTAAGAAAAGATGTTCTGTGATGATATTATTTGTAACATTTAAAAATAAATTTTATCTATATGTTCTTTATTTATATCTTCAATAGCGACATCTATTTTAAAATATATGGAAGCTAAAGAACTTTTCTAAAAGCTCACACTAGATGGCGTGTCTCAGCCCATTGCAATTAAAATTAATATAAAATAGGACAACTTGTAATTAATGTGATGATTGATGCGGTGCGGATATGAGCATGATAGCAATTTATGCGAACAAGACGAGAGAGATTGAACACATTAAAGGAAAAAGGAGCGCGAACCTGAATACTACTGCCAGCACTCATAGAACTGTCGAATCGAAACTTTTCCAATAGTGAACTTGATATGCTTGCAAACATCTCGCCTTGAGGGTTACACTGCAATGCATCATTATATGAAACGATATCCACCAAAAAATTACAAAACTGAAAAATAAATATACTATTATGGGAAAGAAAAATAGATATATATAATAATAATAAAGAGATATATCAAGATAATAGATATTATAATAACATAATATGACCATCACCGTTTTCATAGACTGAAAAATGATGAATGTAGCATAAATGATTCGGTTTTTCGGAAGGAATTTGATTAACAAGAAATTGTTTTCTACGCACGATACTGCGGTTAACCGCTGAACTTACGAAGCTTGAATTTTTATTAGTACTCGTTTTTGCTTAACTTCTGAGACAAACTACTATGTAGTAAGTCTGTTTATTAAGATTTTGTACTTTTTTGAAAAATATAAACATAAAACGTTTGCATAATAAGTGATAGCATAAACTTAACCTGATATTATCTCCTGATAATAATTTTTATACTTTCATTCTTTCTTATTTATTTTGAATCCCTACACTCACGTTATTTCGAATGAATAAAGTCAATTTAAAAACATATCAAAAATATATGGTCTGGAGTCAGTTGGTCTTTTGAAATTTCTACCAAACCACTGCTGTATTACTACGGGTGATGAGATACAACAGCAGAGCAGTATGGATTATATATTAGTATTCTTTACCCTGTAGTTAGAAATGAGTTCGCGTCAGTAGTCTTATTGCTGAAATTTGACCAGGTAAAGTAAAGCAAGGCAATTTTGGCCATTAAACATTTGTTTGTACTTTTTTGTAAAATCAGCTGCTGAACAGATGCGTATGTACCAATATCATACCATATTCTCTTCTGCCGTTTACGGTTAAGAAATGGTGTTCCATTGGGACTACAAAGGTATATTTATACTATTATTACTTCCATGTCACTCAGATTATATCGTCACTATTAGTAGATCACCAGCTGCAGTGTTTGATTTAGCACATAACTGATTTCTAACTCTTTAAAATTTAGTCCCCTTGATTAAGGTATCAGATCTTTCATACTTTCCCCTTTCCAAGATATATTCAGCTTGTCATATTTATATAGATTATAAGAATAATATTATAGATAAGTAAATAAAATAAAAAAGGTAATAAAATCTGCCATGTAGCTTCTAGTCACTTGGTGAAATTGAAGGCTTGATGGATAGATTTCGCTCCTTTTTGATATTTGCTTGTGCTTGTAAACACAATTTAATTTCTGGACACGCATAATCTAAGACGTGGAAAGACCATACAAAGTGGCTTTGGAGGAGGTAATCACGGAGCCTTTATTATTTGATTTTTTTAATCTCATCATGATAGTATTTGTCAATGATCTTTTAAGAATATTTCTCAGATTAAATACTTTGTCGTTGGTCTAGTTTTTCAGTTTCTAAGAGTTTTAAAATATTCTTTAATAATATAAACCGAAATATTTTTTAATATACTTATACGAAAATATGTAATGAATCAAAATTTGAGTTATGATAGTATAAATTTGTTATTTGATAGGGTCAGTTGGTAACCTTCATCTGCAAATGTAGCCTTATAAGGATTGCTTTAACATGGACAAAGTATTCGCTTGACACATTAAAGTAAATAAATTTAATGTTTGCAACCGACATTCGTTCGTCCTTATTACGAAACACCTGGTACGATGACGAAAGGAATATAATATTTTAACACTTGAACATGTTCAAACCTCTTTATTTATTTAAAGAATTTTATCATAATTAGCCCTGTCAGTAGCTGTTAATAGCTGTCTTGCATAAGAAAGAATTAGTGAGCGATTTTTTGCAATATTTTTCATAGATGCTGCGGTCCTGTTGTTGGTAGCATAGTATTACAAATCTAGACTATCCTTCACTAAAATACTTATTCTTTTTGATTACTTCGCATTAGCAATGACAAAACAAACAAAAAACTCTTCAATTTTATAATATTATTAAATGTTATTTAATCGACTCGAATCTGTATTGTTTTGCCATGATAGATTAAAATAATGAGGTCAGTTAAATATAAGGAAAATTTATAAACTTGTGACACTTATTATAATTTACAAAACAAACTGTTATATAGAAATCCGTAACTGGTATATTTCTGTTTGCTGAATTGTCTAAATCATTGAATACCAATTTTTTAAACAAAACTAAAATATAAAAAATTAAGAATTTCTAAATTTCATTTATTATGTATTTAAATATGATAATTTTTCTACTTTTTCCTCATTTCCTTTCTCAAGAAATGCGCTAAGTAACGCTATATAAATTTTAATATGCATTGAGACTTATCAACATCAATACAGCCATGACGAATAATCTATATAAAAGATTAGTACATAAATATAAACGATGGTAACATTAAAATAAAAATAAGAATACATTAAGTATATGAATTAAAATCAACAAATAAAAATTAGCTACAGTATGACAAAATCGTAGTTTCATTAGAGTAGTAAGACGGAATATCTTTTTAAACGGTCAACTAAGCTTAAGTAGAACTAGTTGTATTGTTTAACTAACATGTAAAATATATTTATAATCTCTTTTCTCTATAATCAATCACTTATTTCTGTATACAATATAATCTACACATCTCTTTAAGTAAAATTAAATAAAAAAGATAAAATTTGTACGAAGAATCTTAAATATCTCCAAGGTATTTAATGTGCATGCATCTCTTTCATACCTGCCAGTGAAAAATTCTTCATAATTTACTTAGTTATATCAAAAATTGTAAAAAAGATTGTGTCTTGATTATTATAACTTATTTTAATTTGTATAAGGCTGAAGCCATTTGTGAGAAATGGTGTTATACCATTAAAAACGAGTTTTAGGTTGGATATATGAAACTGTCTTAGAGCTCTTATCAGGTCAGAATTACGATGAGGTATAAAATCTGAAAAAATCTCATCATTGTTTTAGTCCATAAGTAACCTTAGGAACATCGAAATAGATAACAGGTTAAAAAATAATATAAATAAAAATAATTGTATATAACATGAATTTGTGCTTATATATATTCAAGGGATATTATTATTGTTTACGTTTACTGAGTAGATGGCTATAACTATAAAATGTCTGGTTATATACTTATTTATTTAATGTTTTACCTTTTAATTGTTACGTCCTTTATTTTTCAGGCAGTATTATTTAACGTAGATATATTTAGGACTATGTAGTTATGATAAAAATGATTATAATTTATATTTTATAAGAAGCAAACAAGGTTAATAAACTTCTTTGTTCTGATACGACGGAAGTAGGTACTAAGGATCAATTCTTTATCTTTTTTTAACTGCCATTCCAATAACTAATGTTATTAAGTGCTAAACGAAACAGAACACGTCTTTAATTAGAATTTTATAGCACTAAATCTTAAACAGCCTACATTCATGTAGAATAGCTATAAGACAATTTCCTGTAATTAACATTACTTAATGCCTTTGTATAAGTATAACATTTTGCCAACTGAATACAGAATGACTGTTGGTTTGTAGAAGACGTTAAGGTGTATATTTAACTTTTAAATTATCTATTGAATGTTCGTAGTGTAAGCCATAAAACATATTATAATTTATACATACAATAAAACTGAAACTCATTGATACATACAAGATATTTAGTAAGCCTTATAAGAAGCCAAACTAACCAAATTTTGATCCTAAACTGAAAATAAAATCAATTTTTTGGAAGCAGTTCCTGTAGGATATATGCATAATTCTATGTATTAAAATATAGATGTAAGTAACAGATATTTAAGAAAACTTAGTATTATTAATAAAAGTCTTTGTGTGGAAAATAACAACACGAAATAAGATATGTTTTTTTTAGAAATAGTGGCTAAAACAAAGGTTACATTTAAACTGGATATAGTGATGTAATTATTAAAAAATGCTAAATAAAGTTTTAGCTCTAAATAT
>JAOPUB010000013.1:3592772-3606057 GCA_027564055.1 Neptis clinioides
AAACTGATATATTGAGCCATTCGCGGTATCGCCTTAATACGGCTTGCACTGAGACATGCATGGCTTAATCTTTCCGTTGAATATTATTTATGCGTTTAGGTCACGCATTTAGAGTAGACACTAGCATCTTAGTGATCGTCTTCTGTCTTACTCACTTCTATACAAAGCTTGTCCTGAAAATAACTACAAACGGAATTATCTAATAAGGTGCAGTTATTACCCGGGTTGCCCTACGTAAATTACTAAGTTATTTCTATAAAGATCGGTACTTCAATATATTGTGCGTAATAAGGCACGACCTTCATTTAATAGTTTTATTTTTATCTTTCTCGCGTTTTCAATTGAAGCCAATAATAACTGACGGTATCAATTTTTTCTGAGATTTAATAAAGTGTTATGAACAGCTACATTCACTTGCGGAACATTGATATTTAGGTACTAGGGTTTTAATAATAATTTTCCTTCTGATTGGTTGCTTTATAATTAAAACTCGTCTACTAAGTAAACGTCATGAACATATCCAATACAAATTAAATATAGAGATAATTTCAATTAAGTGCGTACTCTTCTATATTGAGGCTGGCATAAAAAGTAAAAATGATTAAAATATGACATTTTGATTATGATTATAATTCAGAGTTTATCCTTTACAACTAAAAACCTCTGAGGAATGCTTATCCAGCTGAGCAAGATGTATTATTAAATGGATAAACATTTGGCTTTCATATGCAACTTGTTAATATCTTCATACATGCATAAAACCATTTTCTGATTATTGGTTAAATCTCCAAAATACTAAAATGACCAAATGTGTGCAGGAAAATTGCAGTTAAAAAAGATATACCCGCCTGCGCTTCACTTCGGGTGTTTAAAGTAAAATAGATGATTGTAGCGCAATCGAACAAACGAACTAACCCTTGTATCCCATTGGAACTGTACCTCTTTGTGGGGTTAGTTTTATGTCATGTGATAATTAAGATTAAAAATTTATATGCGTATAAAATTTCGGTTCCGTCTTTTAAGGTATGTGAACCCTTGTATCCCTTAAATCTTTCTATTACACGGGGACTGTACTTTTGTTCAGTATAAGTAGTATCTCATGTGATAACCCAGACTCCAAAATATGTGTGTACAAAATTTCGTTAGGATCTATTAAGGTATATGAATAGTACTCATCTATCCCACAGGAACTATACATTTTTCCGGGATAAAAATTTTCTAAGTCATCCTATATCTTATAGTCTTGTATGCCAAATTTTATGCCAATCGGTCCAGCTGTTTCAGCGTGATGTGCGTACAAAAATACAGACAGAAAGCCTGCCATTTTTTGGCCTCAATAGGTGTTATAATGTACATACCTACATTAAAATTTATGAAATATCTTCCATGTACAGACATTCGATACCTTACCTTACATTTTTATTAATATATTTAGATTTATAACTTTTGTTATAGAATTTGAACTCGATTTGTTGAAAGTATTTCTAGGGATTTAAAAATAAGTTTGTGAAGAAGATTCTCAAGATGTGAGGTAAGCTATTTCATCCATGTTTACCTTTAAAACATAACTTCTGTAATAAGATCTTCGAAGGCCGCTACTGGTATTATTAATTGGCACATGGACACATAAACAGTGCTGTTCACAAAATAATTTACAATTGTTCAATGTTTCAAAACGTTAATCTAAACATTGTAAGCTCTGGGAACAAGGTCAGACATACCGCATTAAACTAAACAAATAATTTATTATTCTCCTTGCTATAATACAAAATATTTTATTAAAATTCAAAGAAATTTTAAGATTTTCCATTAAGAGAGGTCTTTGGTGACTTGACTTTTGTATCTTGTTAGAGGGCCATAGCTCAAAATAAAATAAAAAGTGTGTACTGTGGTACAATGGCAGTGATAGCTCAGTGATTAAGATTTGATGTCTTAATTCAGGTCCGATTTCAATCTCACATTCGGAGGTGTGTGAGTGAAGTCTGCCAACCGGGGTTGCTTAACTTCGCGATTAGGGACAACAGTTTTGTATTGACAAAATGTTAATTGAATCCAACTTGTACAGAACCCTCTGTACAAATCGCGGGAATCCGGACTTGGCTTGGCCGATTTTTTTTCCCTAATTATTTAACAACGTACTTTCCATACAATATGTCACACAAAATCTTAAATTAAAGTAAAAAAGCACATAATGAAACCTATTCTTAACCAGCTGCATTTCTTAGTTATTTTTCTAATTTAATTTAGCTTCATTTGATTATGCCCGGTTCTGATAACAACGGGCTTCTCCAAAGTGTCTAACCCCTTAACATGATTAGTTTTCCTTTTTGCCATTTGTTATTTCTTATACTCTCTATTTAAGGATGAGTTCCAATACCACTATGTAATAAATAGCTAAAGCAATGTAATGTCAACAAGCATCTCAACCTCAGCATTGGGGCCTTTGGCATCTCTGCCATAATAAAACCATAGATCACTTTACAAGGCTATAAAATACTAATTACTTAATGTATTACATTGTATACGTCAATTTTTAATGTATCTACAGAGAGTGGTATTCGATTTAATTTATGCTGTCCCGAAGGTTAAATTAATCATATCATATGCATTTATAATTTCAAAGTCGAAGTAATAATAGCACATTATATAATATTAACAGTTATTCTCTTCATGTAAAGCTTAATTGTTTAGACATTGAGACTAGTATGAGTGTTCTACAGGTATTTTTTCCCTATGCTACTTTTAGAAACCTGTTACATTATTTTTTTGTAACGTAAAGTAAAACAGATTTTATTTATTTAAACTTAAATAAATTCATAACTAAATGTTAAGGTGATATACTTAAAAAATATAGTAGTTTTAATTTTGACGTTTCAGAGAGAATTGTTCATACACATATTTATTCCGTATGTTCGGTTCGATAAATTTTCATTTTACCAATAGTGTTCTCAATAATTACAATACAAAAGGGACAGTCACAAATCATTATTTCAGTAATCTATGTAGATATCTTTAATATTTTACATTTATTTATATCTTTTTCAGACATTCCCGACATACCAGAAGATATTAAGAAACTCCGCGCGCTACAA
The DNA here is from genome assembly GCA_027564055.1 of Neptis clinioides. Classification (NCBI taxonomy): domain Eukaryota; kingdom Metazoa; phylum Arthropoda; class Insecta; order Lepidoptera; family Nymphalidae; genus Neptis; species Neptis clinioides. The sequence goes on from JAOPUB010000013.1 coordinate 3,595,865, forward strand.
ATCGCGGATTTCAGCAGCAACCCCATCCCGCGGTTGCCGGCAGGCTTCAGTCAGTTGCGAGCCCTCACAGTTCTCGGCCTCAATGATATGTCACTTACAAGCTTACCGAGTGATTTCGGCAGGTGAGATCATGCATATCCAAAACTCAGACTCAAAATAGTTTATTTCTGTCAAACAAACGTAAGTTCGATTAACAAGTAAGTTAGCTTACATAGATCTGATTTAAGAAGAAGTTAGCTTACATGATCATCATTCAACTTGAAGGTTAATTTCTTTTAATTTCCAGAACATGCTTTGTTTATTAGTAGGATTTTTGTCCGTATATCGTTATATTGACGTAATAAGGCATTCATGACAACCTTTCTAGGAGGTACTTATCGGTAAAAGATGCTGCGCGCGTTCAACGAATTACTATTTCACGTTCATGATCTAAAAATATCGTGGAACTACGACCTTTTATAGTAAAATGCGGAGATAAACCCAAAAACTTACAAATACAAAGCAGAATCGAGTTAGTAAACTTAAGTTCATAATAAGGCAACAAATTATTATTATTAATTAAGTTTTTTGACAGTGTTTCAAAACAAGTCTAGTAACTATATTGCAATTGATGAACCATCAACCTTTCTCTCAACGAAATAAAAAGCTTTGTTAAATGTTAAGCAACAATGACCTGAATCGGCAATCTTTTGAGAAGTCGTTGTGATCCGACTGACATTTCATAATGTTATTTAAGAGTAGACATTTCCTCAGAATAATTACATAATTTTCCTGCAATCGCAATGGTGTATCTACGCCAATTTTTAATAAAATTTTACACGCAGACTTTATCTTTCTTAATTATACCTGACCCAATAATAGAGAAATACAATGAAACTTTTATTTCACTCATATTTCTTGTTGCTTGTTAAGCTTTATATATACTTCTACGGTATGCGACTGAGTACTCACTTCAATTTACCAACGAAAGCGAAAGTTAAGTGGAAAGTTACTGCCCAAGCCGTACCTATAAGTAGATAATATTATATAATACAGTCCAATGACCCTTAGACTGGTCTTAAAAATATCTAATTATTTAAGTACAAATAAAAAATATGTAACCAATTATTTTTTTAAATTAGAATGAACTTTTCTCAGTACACTTTTATCGTCATACCAAGGAGTTATTTTCAATACTTTGTAGATTAACTATCGTATTCAGTTCTGTCTGACTCATAATGTTTGCAAGTAGTCAGTTAATGCTAAAACAATTAAGTCTGTCAGTACGTGTAAGCTAATCAAATGAAAAAAGTATGCTCTAGAGAATTACGCATTAATGGATTAACCTGTGATGTTGATAAGTAATTGAGGTGATAAATTGACATAGGCGTGTAACACGATATGTTATGACGAGTTTCTGCTGACCGTCACTGTCCAATGATCATGCAACATTTTCCATGGTCGGTTACAACATTATCAATATCATCCTTACATAAAACCAAAAAATCTCTCACGTTTTGTCTTTAAAATAGCTTATATCAGTTTTTCAAGACGCGTCGGAGATTTAATAGCCCATCGAGATGCTCGTCCTTTTTCTTTCAACTTAAGTGGACCGTACAAAGAAAAGAAAAGACGAGCTGATATCAGCTGGATTGTGTGATGCGGTAAAAAATCTTGTAGCCATGTACACGTTACATCAGAGCGAGCCTGCCTCAAGTCAAAATGGCCAAGGTAAACAACGAACGAACGAATTCATACGCGTTTTGACCTTTTCCTTTTATATAACCAGTAGTTACTCAAGTATTTTTTCAGAAAAAACTTTAAAATTCGTATTTTTAACGGCTGTGGTCGATTTCTACACATTTTCGTTTTTAAATTAATAATGTTAAAAGGATGTTAGTCAAAATATTTTTATGAGACATTTACGCCTAAAATTAATAATCAATCTTACTCTAAAATCTTTGGATTGTGGATAGAAAATACTATCCAAATTTATAGTTGTGAATGGCTACAAGTCAAGCTAATTATTAAAACATGTCTTTTGATTCGAATAACATAATGTAGAAAAATATGACAAGAATGATAAACATTCGGGGCGTGTCACCTCTATTATCATAACAGAGGGCCTTATCTACCTGGAATTTCTTTTATACTTCAATATAGCTACCGTTGTGAAGATATAGGTCAATAAAAACAGTAATATCATACACATTATGTCAGAAAATTATTACAAGCCCGTGAAGTTACGTATTTGACATCTGTAGTGTATGTCTAAAACAATTCTAAAATTTGACCAGCTTTCTGAATAAGCTGAAATTCAGTATTATTATAACATGGAATTGATTTAAAGATAGAGTCACCCCCAAAATCACATCAAAATCTTGTTATAAATTTATGGTTAAAGTTTCTTTTAGTAATTTAAAAACAGCTTTCTGGTTTAAACCCGTACAAATATGTGAATAACCGTGTAGTAGTAGTTTTACTAAGTTTGCTAAGTACTTTGACATCTGCTATAGGAATGCGTCAAGGTTTTAAAGTTTCGAACACTACAAGGCTAGCTATACGTATAGCACAACTTATTATCGTGTAACGGTAAACAAATATTACTATAACAATTTAAGTCAGTTATGATAAATATATGTAGATTTACGCAGAACATCATTATAAATAGATTATATTAAATCTATGTTTATCAGAATTAATACGCGTACACGTTGCTACGATTCAATCTAATATTAAATGATTTTCAACCAATATTAATTTTTAAATTCAAGTATCAGTTATACCTTCAAACAATAAGTTAAATATTATACACTTACCCAGTTAACCTTGTATGAGCGCATTACAATGAAAATTGATCCTGCATTAGTCACCCATTGTATTTTTATTCTTATTAAATGTTTTTCATAGTCTACTGAGATTTACGATGACGTAGTAGTATATTATTTTAATCTGTAAAATTACATTAAGTCTCAAATTATTAAATGATATTCTGTTAGTTAACACATTCATCCATATTTAAACAGGAGCATGTCCATAATCGTAATCGATTTCTATTTGCTTTCAATATTAATGTCATACTCATTAATATGCAATAGTCAGTGTATTTTAAATATTTCAGTAATAGTTTAATTACGAATTAGACGTATGTGATGTAACTGTTCTGTATACATTTTACTAAACCTGTGGATATGTTACTTCAGTTGTTCCTGCCAAAAATTTAACCAGAATTTGTTTTTGTTAAAAGACAATGTGATATAGTTTTAATTTCACCTACATTTAAAATTTTTAATAATTTTAACATTTGAATTTTATTTATTTCAGTCTGATATCCCTCCAGTCACTGGAGTTGAGGGAAAATCTTCTCAAGTCATTACCAGAGTCGCTAAAAAATCTTACGAAGTTAGAGAGATTAGACTTGGGTGATAATGAAATCGAGGAATTGGTATGTAAATTAATCTTAATTTATATATATAATAAAAAATACCATGTCTGTCTGTCTGCACTCATAAAGATATTTAAAAAATGTGTATTACTTAAAAAAAAAATTACATTGCTGTGTCTCTGTATGTTTGTACTTATTTTGATTGATACAGGTCTAACTTGAAGCTCTCGTTAAAATAAGTCAGGAAAAAACATTACTAGTTGAATAGTAGTATATGATTTAAACAATTGTGATATTTGTATTTTTAATTTTCGTTATAGCCTGGGTTCATTGGCGAGCTACCTGCATTGCAAGAACTTTGGCTGGATCACAATAAGCTACAGTACTTGCCTTCGGAAATCGGCAACTTAAAGGCCTTAATCTGCTTGGATGTTAGCGAAAATAAATTAGAAAAAATTCCAGAAGAAATCGGTGGTCTTATCTCTCTCACCGATCTCCATCTGTCCCAGAATATGCTCGAAACAGTACCTAATGGTATTGGTGATTTGACTAAGTTAGCTATACTTAAATTGGACCAAAATAGATTACATACATTAAACGAAAATGTAGGAAGGTAAGTTAGCTTTTTTTATAAATCAAATGTGTTCTGAAAATACAAATTGAAAATTGACTTGGATGACTTTAGTGTTGGTGTCATTCTTTATAATAAAAAAATAAAAAATGTTTATTCAACTTTTCTTTTAATATTTTTCAAATTTATTTTAATTTACAGGTGTACCAGCCTTCAAGAGTTAATTCTAACAGAAAACTTCCTTATGGAACTACCGAGGTCAATAGGAAATCTAAATGAATTGACTGTACTGAATGTAGATAGAAATTCTTTAGGTGATATTCCTCTGGACATCGGTAACATGACGTTGTTGGGAGTTTTGAGCTTACGGGACAACAAATTAACTAAATTACCGAACGAATTAGGCAACTGTAAATCACTGCACGTTTTGGATGTTAGTGGTAATAGGTATGTCATTTTTTTTACATGAACAATAACATGTTCATTAGAAATATTAATATAATAAGAGAAACTTTGTCACTATTGTTTTATTTTAACTAAAATTAGGGCACAAAGTTATTGCTCTCAATTACTTCCTTAAGGTTTCTCGATGAGTTTATTACTGTCTATGTTAACTTCTATATAACCATGAGTTAGCTATTTCTATTTAAATACTAAAATTCCTTTGAAATCCAGTGTATTATTGACTTCAAGTTAAGTGTGACTGTACCATTTATAATTTAAATTTTAACTATAACTAACTGCTATGTTGTGGTAATCTAAAGGCTTCTTTCTATATGTATTCTAAATTATCCTAAAGAAAGTAAATGTTGCGAAGTTTTTCGTCATTTATGGATGGATGCTCTCAAACGGAATCATTCACCCTGTTTTCATAATATTTTTCGTTAATAATAATTTAAATCATTTGTAGGTTACAATATTTACCATATACTCTAGTGAATCTAGAATTAAAAGCGGTATGGTTATCAGAAAATCAGGCACAACCACTATTAACCTTCCAAACAGACAGGGATGAGACAACCGGAGAAAATGTCCTCACTTGCTTCCTCTTACCACAGCTTAGTTACACGCAACAACCCGGTAAGTAGAGGGTAAACTTATTAATTAAAATGGTTGTGCTTTTGGTGTAATGTGTTTAAGTTTTGATGGTGTTACAAGATTTTTATACATGCAACACTTTAATTATAAGGGTCAGTTATTGCATCCAAAAAAGATATGAGAAAAATACTGATTTAATTCTTAAGTATGTATTATAATATCGTTATTTAAAAATAACATCATCATATACTTTGAATTAGCTTTTAGTAGCTTTCACTGTTGAACTCTTTAAGAATGGAGCATTTACATGGTTTTTAGTAAAAGGTAAAAAAAATATATAAAAAATATAATATACCGTCTCCATTCTTAAAACTCGAAAAGCACTAAGTAGACATTTTTTGTAAGAATCCGTCACGATTCGTGTTATCTTTATGAGCAACAAGACACGAATATGTCGTAAAAACATTTACAACTGTATCATTTTGTCAAATTATTTGTATGTTTGTATATGATCTTGAATTGTGATTGTTTGTGCGACCTATCGCCTTGCTTTTTTGTGCTTAAGTTTTAATTATGCAATGGGTCAATGATCGTTTAAATAATCTATCAACTTCAATAAAAAGTTTTTCTTTACAAGTATCAGCATTTATGTATAAAGGTTTAAATAGTCATTGACCGGTGTTTGTTTTCTTTTTGCCGTGTAAATATACTAAAAGACACTTTTGCCACTTGTCACATAACGAATAGAGTTGGAACATACATCAGAGGTCGGCAGTGGCACCTGGTTCACAAACAGACTTATTTCTCAGTCACAAGAGCTTGATAGGATAAGAGGTGAGTTTTGGTGTCTTTTGCAAAATTTGTCCCCTTTTCATGAATAACCTAGCAGATTATGTTTGAGTATGAATCAGTGAAGATTGCTGAGTATCATATGTAATTCAATATGGCTTTGCTATATATGTATTTACTGACCTCAATTAATCTTTTCGGCGTACTGTGTTATGAGAATCGAATGTGAGAGACTTTATTTCAATTTAAAAAGTTTGACCAGTTTAACCCATTAGCCCCAGTTTTATAAAGTAAATATTATTCATGAAAAGAAACAAATTTTTTTATACCGTATATTAATTTTTTATTGTTACATTATTCTCACAATGCTGCTTCTTTACACTGTATATATAGTTTATTTTTAATTTTTGAATAAATCATGATAGAGAGAAAAAAGGTTATATTAAACCACACCAGTTATTAAGTAGCTTAATACTATGTCATTCAAAACTTTTGAAATAAAAAAGTGAAGGAGCTCAGAACGGATTTCCTTTTACTTCTATTCTATTATAAAAACCATTGGAGATTGTAGCTGGTTGAATATATTTAAATTAAAGTCACAGTGACTAGTGACTAGTATTTAAATAAGTTCACACTTGGTGCTTTGTATTCAGTCAATGTTGTAATCGTCCTCGCTATCTGCAATGTTGTTTTGTCTATGTAAATTATTAATCAAAATATGTAATAATAATCATAAATATTATTTTTAATTATATTTATGTTTAACAGAAAATACATTATCACGGGACCGAGATTCTGATGACGATTGGGAACAAAAAGAACAATCTCGAACTATATCCGTTAAGTTCACTGAAGATCCGCCTATAGAAAGAGAGGTGAGCTTATTCTGTTGTCCGTTTTCTTTCAGGACAAAAACCTGTTTTGGGTACCGGAGGTGTAAATATAATTATTGCAATGATTTAGGTCTAAGTGCTAGGTACAAATATCGAGCAGTGAGCGATTGGTTTAGAAATCTTTCAACTTTATGTAGTAGGCAAAGAGCTTATTTAGCCCTCAGCTCGATACTTGTTACATTAGAATAATCGTCGTATTGTAGACAATAACTTGCCTAAGGTGCCTATTCTGATATTACAAAATTTAATGTAGTGATGTGCAATAAAAATTGATCTTGGAGTCAATTTTCTTCATTTCACCAATTATAAGTACGCAAAATTCATTTTTCGTCTCTGGTCACAATCGATCGCCCTTCAGTCACTTAGGTGTTAAATTAATTCTTATTAAAATGTGCTGTTTTTTAAATCATATTAATGACTGTAAAATAAAACAGTCTTTGTATTAGTGTTTTTTGAGATAATACCACATTTAAAATATGTAATTTTAATTATATTAACATTTGTGCAAAAATGTTAAGATCTTTGATGTTAATATTTATAAATTAATTTAATTAGACGTCATTTTAATATATTTTATCGATAACTTATATTATTTGTGGGATTAATGGACGGAAGGAAAGGTATTAATATACAGTCCAGTATTCTTATGAAGTGATGTCCTTAGGGGTAATTTTATTAGTCTGTAGAGTATTATGAGGCTTTTTCTAGAATTGTATTCGAAAAGTTTTTGGGGGTGGTTTTATTTATAAGGTAACATAATTATTTATTTATTTATTATAAATATTATAATAAAATGGCAATTAATTAATTAATGTTTTATTTTATTGCATGTCATGTAACATTCTAATTTCAATCTAACAAAGTTAAATATTTAAGTGAACTACATATTTTGCAACAATAGCTATATATTTTAGAAAATGTTTTAAATGAAATACGTCGTATAAAGGTATAAATTCTTGTGTTTTATTACAAACACATACCTACATTTCTGAATTTATTTTAAATTCACAAAAGCTTCAAAAACTTGAAATGAAAGCCGATAATTGGCTGTATCTCATCTGTTATTGGTATTTTTAATTATAGTATTGCTATACATCTACAGCAATGTCTTTTGTTATCACCACCATAATATATACACTACACGCTATCTTTGCATTAAACAATTTAGATAAAAGCAATGATCTCACTGCAGCCATTTAGATAAAACATTTGAGAAGAAATGTATAAATATGAAACATTTTTGCATATATTAAATGGGTATAAAATTTGACGTTAAAATATATAGATCAGTTTTTTTATATACAAAATGTATTTAAGTTACATTACATTGTCATTGAAATATAATCATTTTAAAGTTCTGTTTGTATAAATTGATTCACTTTACTATTCACTTGTCGTATGTTCATCATCTTAAAAGGAATCTCCATTAAAATAAGCTAACTTTATTTAAGGTTATTGAAATTTTGTAATTAAAATAATCAGTATTTGATTACTTCATCTTTATTAATTTAACATTATACGTTTGTTTCTAATAGTATTTAGTTTTCAATTGGAAAAAGGAAGTAGGAAAAATGAAACAACTACCACCAAATTTTATATATTATGCTTAAATTTTGTCTAACGCCACTTACAAGATATCTGAAATAAAAAAATCCAAGGACCTAGATTTAAATGGCCTCAATAAAGTACTCTCACGATGAGTTGATCTATAAAAATGAAATAAAAGTTCACATTTGTAATTTATCAATGTAATTTTTGTAAACATTCCAAAAATGTCAGTCGGCGACTTGTCATTGTTTGCCATGACTTGTACATATATTCAAGGTGACATCAATACACGAGGAGAATGAGGACTCTACGTCAGATTCTTTCTTCGGGACTCAAATTCTAGGACTGAGACGTCCATTAGATGTAGTACGCAAGCTAGTTACCACACAGCGGAGGACCTCACTGCAGAGACTGTCCTCCTCTATTACTAACCTCGCTGAGGTACACTCTGTCGATGGGGACTGGGGTTCAATCATATATAAAATGACTTTTTATAATCATACTTTTATACATCTTCTAATTTATTAAAGTCAAAATACGAGGATGTAATGATTGCACTCCAGTTACGCTCTATTAGACGCCTCCATTAAGCCTCTTAAGGTCCTTTGTTTTATCAAGGTTTTTAGATGTTTTGTCGCTGCAAGTAGAACAAATTATATTTTGATCAAATTAAGACAACCTTAGACTCACATCTCATGTATTTCAAATGCCTTTGAATAATTCCATTTAACCATATTAGTTGTTAATATATTATAAAAATCACAATACGCCTTAAAATCATTTCTATTTGCTATATAATTTTTACCAATAGAACTAATGCATGTTGTGAATAAAAATATACATTAAAGACAAAATACTGTAAAGAATACAAAAAGCACTGTTTAACGTTATTCGGCACGTTTAAATATAGAATAATTAAATTTTCAAACACGTAGCACTGTTTGCACTGCACTTATAATGGATTACTCTGGGTTCGGGCCACGTCGTTTTACGGCTGAGGTGAAGAGGCGTGTGATATCATATCCTGTTATTCACATTGCTATGTACCTATATACTTAGGCTTTTTAATGATCCATTTAATAGGTCAAATGCCTGTTAAAATTTTTGACATCCATATTAGGGTTCAGTGATAATGTGTAGAAAGACATTAGTTTATTTAGGAAATTTGTTGAATGTAACTTAGATGGAGGAACGTTATCATTATGATAGTCCTGGAAACACTTTAATTGTGTGTATATGAATACAATTAGATATTAGTGTCATATTATATATTATCATTACCATTTTTAGGCTTTTATTATTGCTGATGCTTGTGTTTTAGTTTAAAACTCTGACAAGAATTTAGATTATACTAGACGTTGAATCAGTTTGAAATAAATTAAGAATCTTTTTTAACCGGCTTTCTATTAGGATTTATTCCTAGTTTAAAGGAACATACTTTTAAGTTAATATTTCTTAATTTTCTTATAACTTATTAATAAGCATGTGCATGTTTTTCATTTTCCTTACTTTGAAATTTTACCTATTTAACAATTATTAAAATGTTGCAATTTTAAGACAACAAACTAAAATAATTTTGTATTTCAGACACCATTCGTGCGCCAAAACACGCCTCATCCTAGGGAACTTAAGGCAAAGGCGGTCAAATTATTCACTCGGACACCAGAACAACAGCCGCAGGAGAAGACAAACGAAGTGCCTACAACTAATGGGGTCGTTGTATCGCCGCCGGAAATTATACAAGCGCCTGAAATAGTGGAAGTAAGTTTATAATAGTAGTTGGCAAGAAAATAAGACTCTAAGTTGTTTCTTTACATAGTAAAAAAACAAAGACGCTTATTAAACATGCACATTATGAAAGAAAATCCATAGGAAAATCGGGAGAGGACCCTTGGTTGAGACGTACTCGTAAACTCTTTACAAGAGCAAAAATCTTATTTTGTGTTACAGTTATCTTTTAAACCCGAGCTTTCGTTTAAGATACTTTTAA
>JAOPUB010000013.1:3606157-3620370 GCA_027564055.1 Neptis clinioides
TTCATCCGGCAATGCGTTGTACAATTTAGGCATCATAATAATAATACTCTTGCTTAATTTCTTTGTTTTAAAAGAAGAAATGTGTAGTTTATTTTTGTGAAGCATGGAATTAAAGTTATCATACAGATGTAACCGATTTTTAATAAATAACAATGCTTCATATATGTACAAAGAAGGTATGGTTAAGACTTTCAAATCGATAAAATATGGTTTATAACTGTCTGTCTGTCAATCATATCAAATTCAATAAAACATTGGTATGGCTTAAGATATTTGACTTCCAAGTCATATCAAATTTAAAAAACAGTTGAAAATTGAAACAACCCAGATTTATTGATCTAATTTTGAGAATTCTTTGGTTCGCGTTCGGATTCCGGATTCGAGTTCAGGTACGGGCTCGAGTTCCGAGTTCGGGTTTCGAGTTCGTTCGGTTGCGCTACATTCATCCATAGGCATATGGATTATAATTTTTATTTTAAATACCCGAAGCGAAGCGCTGACGGGTCGGCTTGTACTTATAATAAAATCGTAGACATGGCGTATTAAAAAAAATAGTGAGAGGCATGTAAAATAAGCTATAGTACACAAAAATATAGTTTTTGAAAATTTTGTCTGTTTGTTTGTGCACGCATCACGTTAAAACGAGTGAGCCAATTTAAATGAAATTTATAATCTAGTTTAGAAAATAGAATACCTTTTATCCCGGAAAAAGATTGTTACTGTGAGAATTAATGATTTTAGTGGCGCATACAATGCTGATAGAGTTAATGAAATGAGAGTTTAATACCCTTATTAAATTGTGCACACAGATAGATAGAACCTTAGTTGAGATTAACACAAAGTACTTCTACTTCTAAGTGAATTCCTGAGGGATATGAGAACTCTATTCGAGCAAGAATTTACATATTATAAATGCGAAAGTAATCTATCACGCTTAAACCACTGAACCAATTTTGATTGGTAGATAATATTTTCATTAATTTCAGTATGGTATATAAAAACCAATAAAAAAGGATTGAATCTAAGCGATATTATAATGCTTCTATTTTGTTTCGCTAAGAATAATTTCAACCGGTTTGATGAACAGTATTATTTACAGTTTGTAAAAGCAACTAAGTAATATCAAGTTAGACATAAAGTGTATTTAGAAAAGATGAATTAAGTTCTTGTTGGCCTAGCTATCTTTAAAATCAGCCTAAATAAATTGTCCTAAATACTTGTATAAGTCTTCTTTCCATTAAGGAAATAAAATGTCATAGATATCTTGACATTCATTTCTACAAACCTGCATAACACATGTTATTGAACTGACGTTATCTTATCGTCTCGAATAATGACGATTTGCTTGAGGCTCTGAGTCTAAGCAGTGTTTAAGAACTGTTGGATGTGGTTGTGTTATTTGAGAATATGTAACTATACTTGAGGTTCTTATTATATTATAAAAAATCTTTGTAGGGAAGTGTCAAAAAATATAACCAACTAATTTTGTGTATCAAATTTCTTTCCTGCTGCTTCAATACTTTTTAATTCATACCACCAAAGCAAAGTTAGAATATCCGATTGAGTCTTTGTTCGAGTCTGATGATGTTCCAAACAGACTTTTAACCTCAATTAACTTTGACAGCGTCGAGCTTGTTCTCATCCTTGTGGTCATTTACTAATGTAACGACTGTCATTAGTCATTTTACATGAAGATTATTTAGAAGCCTCTTACTTTCTATAGATTACGATTAGATATTAGAATGCAATAAACTTCAGTAATTTAAAATTAATTAGCGTAGTTGTTGATTTTTATTATGCTAACAGTATGTGCATATATTTCCATTGCTCGTTAGATGCTGGTGGTTAAATAATTTTCACAACAAATAGACAAATAGTGTTTCAAATAATATTAAACAATGAAAGACAAAAGACTCGAATTAAAATTAAGTGTACGCGGTGATGGCTCGTTAACCCGAAATGGACTCCGTAGTAGTATTAGAAGTAATCGCAGTAATTTGAGTAATAATAGCACCGCCTTACCAGTAAGTGAAATATTCGTCACTGATAGATTCTCATCGCCGCAACATAGAGACTTGCATATACTAGAAAAATATAGAAGACAACCCATTGAGTATGGATATCCAGCACAGAGTCTACAAGCTATAAACCAATATGAAGAACGACAAAATAGCAGATATGGTATACATTCAAAGCCACCTAACGCATATGTTGAGTACATAGATGATCCATTGCGTCAAGGTTCGACCCAATTTTCCGTACCACGTTATCAACCAGTGTATGTTGACCCAGTAAGTCCGATTTATGGAACTCTACCTCGTTCTGCACAGTATAACAGACAAGTGAATGCTTCGAATCCAACTTATTATACTTTGCCAGAAAGATCTCCGAGACGAGTACGCATTAGTGAAAATGGACCAACTGTATTTGGCTATGACGGTACGTTTTATATATTATTTTTTCAAAAAATATTTATAAGTTCATCAGTGTATCTAGATATTAATAGGTAAATATACTATGTAAATGGTAATGAGCGGCAATAAAGATTAAAGAAAAATATAAGATACTTTGCGATCTCATTAGCATGGGTGGTCGCAAGCCAGCCGGGGGCCTACCACGAATGGGTGCTGGGTTACTCGACTCTTTCGAGATGCTCTCTCAGTGGCAGAGTGGTATTGTACGTCCCCTCACAAGTAATTCTTGTTAGAAAAATCAAATCATAAGAGTATACATTCGTATTTAATTTAAATACAAATTTTTAAGATACCAAGCACTTCTACCTAAGGTAGTAGTTTGTTATTATATAACTTTTCAATTATAATAATATTTTCAATTATGATAAACAAGCACGGGATGTTATTGCAAATGGGCTTAGGTTATCTGACATTTACTTTCAGAGAAATTGACTATAGAAAGTTGCTTTGAATAGAAACTATCGACATCGACTTGTAGTATATTAGTTATATCCTAGAAATTTCTACTTTCAGCTGCTGTTGAATATCATATAAATGCAAAGATAGGATGTAATCATTATACTATTCGTTATGTATGTTGTTGCAGTGATTTCTTCCGATCGTAATCGTTATTTCATATAGTAGTAACTGACCGATTTTGTTTACCTCTACTATTTTAGGTATCACTTTTCGCCAAATACATTATCTCGTTAATATTTATAGGTGTGTGCGCATGTAGGGCAAGTTATGCGTGAACCCTCCCCGGGGGACGGACAACAATAGCAATAGCTCCCGAGTTTACTGGTGCGGTCTAATGAACAGCACAGGCCTCAGGTGGCGTACCATATTCGCTCGCAGTTCTTTATAAGCCTCTCCATTACATACCCACGTAGAAATTTCTCTCTCCACAGTGGATAAAGAATTAACATTTTGTGCCACCATGGCCGTTACGAAGTCAGTAGTTCGCGGTATCATGTGTTCGATTATAGAGTTCACCTTCAAAGCAAGTAAGGCTTGTTCTGTGCACGTCTTCTTGAGGTCAAGTTCAGCATTTATTTATTTTGCTGGTAAATCCCTTCCTTATGTCTCATTACCATATACATAATTATTAAAAATAAATTTGGCGTTTAGTCTTGGTCTACGTCGTTATGCTTTTTTGATCAATTCATAAGTTTTAAGTAGCGTAACGAAATTCATGAAGTTCAAGCAAAACCGTGCCAACTGCATTTTTGATTGGAATTCAAGCTGTTATTCTGGAGTAGAACTACCGTTATGTTTTTGTATCACTAATAATTTTACTGTCACTTAAATGTCTATCAAACATGTACATTAAGATACGGGTTTTTTGAAGGTCGACTTCAATCTTATTTATGTTTTGTGCCGGTAAAAATTATCGGTTGTAAGTGATTTGTAATGTTGTTTTTAGTAAAGAGTAGTTTCTTAAAGTTTGTTTTGTGTTATGCTATTTATCACAATTTATTTTACTTGATTGTTAAAAAAGTAATTTTAGAATGTATATTACAAGAAGAGTCGTATAAAACTATACCTAAGTATTTGTTATTTAAGAGATGATTAGAATCAGAGTTTTAATTAAATGCTAATATCTACAGATAGATGAATTTAAATAATACATTTTATGTAACGTGTAATCGGCGCTGCCCTTATGTAACAGAGGAGATAAAATAAAACCATTCCTGTTCCACAATAGCATGTCGTTACTAACCTTTATCAGATAGAAAGTACGCTCTGTTGGTGCTTTTGCTCCAGCTCGGCTTGACTATAATAAATACTGCTGATGAGCTGAAAAGGGCGCATTTACGTCAAATTCGTGCGCTGATGTTTGATATATAAACTAAAAAACATTATTATCAATGAACTCCGAGTCCTATTTAAATAACGTTATATTAATTATTTATAATTGAGACTAATAACGTAATTATTTCCTCGAAATAATATAAAGACAACTAATTGTCTTAAGAAAATGATTAATTCTGAACTTTCTCATAGAATATGGTTTGTATTGCCGCTTAAGAGTGATTAAGCGTCAAACACTCAAACAAATGTGTTTAAATTGCTCACATTAGCTCTGTCTGCTGTCAATCATGTGGGACATGAACGCGAATAATTGGGTATTACTTTCCAAACCATTTATTAATGTCATTCCGTGTAATTTGGCAGATGGTATTTTAACATTGTACATAAATATATGACTACTCGTTAATATGAATGCTGTAGCTTGTCTAGAAATTGTTTTTGTACTTTTATTTTTTGATATATCTAATGTCTTGTTTTATCAGATATGTTTATCGTTGCACATTGGTATTTTATCTATAGGAAGTAATCTGAAAAGACAATTCACCTTGCCTCTCGTAACTGTACAATACACCTTTCTCTTCTAATTTATTCCGTTTGTCTATATCAATCTTGTGGTAATAATCCTATGCCCTAGCTTGAGTTTCTCTTATTCTATTTTAGTTGGGCGAAGCGGTAGTAAAACCGCATTAATCTTGAAATTAATCAACTGAGGCGTTTGGTATATTGTGGTTAACATCCGCGCTGCGGTCGTAGATCTTGAAAGCAAACCTGTGAAATGAGCTATTCAAGCGCGTCCACAATATGATATCCTATTAATACAACATAATCTAGAGCGCTTATTATCTTTAATATTAAAATTAACCGCAGTAAATAATTATAAAATATTGATTAGAAGTTTTGATAGTAGTTAACAGACCATGAAATAATGTTTCACAAAATCAGCAATAAGATTAAATGAGGGTTTAAATTAAAATATTATTATACGGATTTGGAATTGTACCGGTTGGTACATCTACTAACAAAACTCAGATATCCTCGTTTGAACTAAATTCTCTCGTAGTTGAATCATCAAAACCGTTGCATAAACCGTAAAATCTTCCTTTAGAAAATGATAATAGTCACTAATATGTTTATAAATGTCGATATTTAGAATACTCATATCTGTCGCGTGCTGTATCTAATTGACATCGTTGCATATGTTAATAGAAATACCTATAACTTTGATTTTAATAGCTTATAAATGGGATAACTAAATTTGGTTTTTAAATTAGTAATAAGCTTAAACAGCAACATATCAATTTTTATAAATATAAGAATATCTGTACTTACGTAGAATAATATAGCGTCGTGATTTAATAATTATTTGCTGACTGAAAGTTATATCCTGCGTAAGCTTAGATTGCAATTTCTAATTTTCTCTAGATAGCAAATTGTTCAGCCTACTTGTTAGTTCTCGACGTAATATCTGAGATTAACTTAACTAGACTCGAATTATTAAGCGAAGGAAATTTCTTGATTACATTAGAATGTTATTTATTTATATCTTGTTCTTTTTTCCATTTATTTTTTAGTTATTACCTTAAATACTTCCGTTGTGCCAATAATCCTACATGTAACGGAAAAAGACTTAACGTCATCCGTTCTTAGCCACTGTCTATAATAAAAATAGATCTCATCGGATGTCAAAAATGATAATATCTTTTGAAAGACAAATAAATAATATCTCGATATAAAAATATTATAGTCAGACGCAAAAACTATAAACCCCTAAAAGTATTTTTATATAAATAGGTATATTCATTGTGGAAAATACATAATGAAAATATAATGGAAAAGGTGTACTTAATATTATGAGATCAATCCGACGTAGATAATAAACTGATATAACAGCTAGTCCGAGAGCCCTCGCGTGTCAGACATAAAATACAAGTAAGAGTAAAAAATATGAAAAAAAAATACTCTTCATGGATAGGAAAAAAATGGATATTAAGAATATAATTATATTCATATAGCCATCATAAATGGATCAAGACGTATATCCCAACTAGAATTATAATATTATAGAATAATATTTAAATTCAGACATTAAATTCATAATGTCAGATCTTTGCATGGTTGAAATTTGAAATATGAAGAGAACCATGTACACATTAAAATTAAACTTATAACGATGTCCATAGGCATTTATAATTCAAGTATATATAACATCAGTTGAATGACCTTATCGAACCTGACCAATGATAGGATTGTTTTTCGTGCTCTATACTCAGACGCATGTCTATCCCGCCAGGGCTCTCTTGCTAAAGACAAGGGTAAAAAATAAAAAAGGAGTTTGAATGCGCCAGGTTGGTACTTTCTATTTTTAATCTAACGGAGAGGTCTCAGCTCGGGCGCCGGCGCCACAGCCTCTACATCTCGCGGACCACGGTTGCCGCACATTCCGTCAACGCATGCGCCCCGGGCTGCGCGTGTCCTTATATTCCGATCTTAGTGTTTATTTTGAACCCGTTGCACCAAGCCTGTTTACAAATAAAATCAAAAAAGGCAATAACAAACTTACTACCTTTTGTAATGGAATTGGACAATGACCGATACGGAATGTGTTATGGAGAATAGCAAGACAGTGCACTCTATTGATATGCGACATTCGGCTTTGTTTATTGCTAGCTTACGTTCAGTCTAGCTAGCCGAGGGAACCCTTTTCAGGAAATAAACAGGTCCTGTTTAGAGTGGGAATATGGGCGTAATAAGAAGGAAGAAACGTAAGTTATATTTGAATTAAAGTTATAGGCGCTACTTTGCCGAGTCATATTACCTCATTGAATATATACGAGTATATTTTAATACGTTAATATTGTTATTGATTTTTTTAAAAACCTAATTTATATAGTAATAGTTAAATATCTTAGTAAGTAATAAATTATAATCAATATATTAAAAAGTTGGAGTTTTTGGTCTGTTATATTGAAATAACGGCTTTTTACTAAGGGCATTTGGATGTTTACACGGCATACATGCCAAACCAACATTTTTTAAATTTTGCATATCTTACTATCAATTGTTTAGGCTAATCTCTGAAACTCTAGTCCAAGATATAGATTAGAAAATTAATATGATTAGGTAATTGAAGAGTATCTAATTAAACTATTATTTTGTTATGATTCATCTACATTTAGCATAATTATAAAGTTAATGGTCTGGCGCTTTTGTTCAATAGAGCCTACGTAATAGATCATGTATAGGACATAAGGGAACAAACCGCCGTAAAAAAGGTGCATATTTTGTCCCTTATTATTTTTGAAACGACTAGTGGAATTCGTGACTCCGTTTACATAGCCTAGTTAGAAATAAATTTCTTACGTTACTAATAATTTATACAAATGATATCAATTTAATAAACAATTAAACTAATACTGTGTTTGTAATATTATGTAAGTTTGAGTGACTCTTGTACTTGTTAGTAAGTGTGAAGGTAAACTATAGAATTCTTAGCGATGCAGTCATCTATGGGTGAGACTCTTAACTACTTATGCCTATATTGCTACCGAAATTAAGTAGAATACTATTTGGTTTTTGTGTTATGTGTAAGTATAATAAGTACATAAAATGTATAGTGTACAAAAAAACGAAGTAATAGAAAGAGGTTTTAATTAAGAAAATAACTTTCGCATAGGAAGTGAGTAGATTATTCTAATTTTCCCGATTTAATATTACGTTGATTTTTATATTTATTTATAACTGTATTGGTGATAAGGAAATTTTAAAATATGTTCAACACGACCATACTTTCATGAATTATGAAATAATGCGAGTAAAGTACGTGTCTTAGGCAATAAAATACATACCTTAAGGCGTTTCATAAAGGGAGTAAACAAACCTTGAATGATTTAGATGTTAAACGATTATTACATACGTGCTACATTTGCTACTTGTAAACTGTAGACCATGTTAAACGCTGTGCAAACCATGCTTAGCTTCATTAAATTAATCGGAAATCCTTCATATATATTGTTTTTCCGTTTGTTTTTACTCTTTTAGTTAAATATTATGGAACTAGGCTATACAGTTATATTTTCGTTCTACAAAAAAAATACGTTTCAAATGCAAATTTATAGAACGGTTTTATATTGTAAATTATTTTTTATTTAATTATTTTGTACTCTAAACTTTGCAAGTAGGTGGTAATTTTTTCTAGTAATATATGTGTAAATAAAGTCAAAAAACCAACACAAACTAAACTCCGCCACTTGTTTTAAACCTGCGTTACGTCATATTGGCCAAATGAGTCATCGGAAAGGCATTCACACGTATATGTCACTATAAAAACTATTAAAAACTCAATGTGTTTTGCCAAAGTGTTTACAATACAAAACATTTGGGTAACCAATGAACACACACACCTGCTTGTTATTCAAAGCATTCCATTTGTAGTTAACAAGCTAACAGCTGACTAGCTATTAACAAAGTTTTTACAAGTTTATGCGTAGTTTTAGTTACTTTGCGATACAGTATTAAACCTTTTAAAAGCGAGTAATTCTTCAAACGATTCCTAAAATTTATGACCCGTAGACTATTTAACAACAAGTTCTTCAGAACATAAGATTCCTTTGTCATGTCATGCCATAATTTCGTAACTTATATAGTTTCATGAGGTAGACAATTAAATTCTGAAATTTCGTATATCTTTGAATTTCATAACACATTTCACCTGCCTCATATTAACATGATTTTTTAAAAATTAGATACCTTTGGGATCTAAATGAGATTTAGGTGATCTAAATAGATCCCAAAGGTTTTCGAGTTATTAGCTCGTACTAATTCTCTAACTAACTAACTCGATTTAAGAAAAAATGATATTTTCGAAAAGTTCAAATTAATTTTTAACAACACGGTTTCTATAAAGGGACTTGCAATTTATCATTCTTCGGGTTATAAATGAAATACTTAAGACTTTCACCTGTCTATTGCATTACTATTTAACTTAAAGGTCTGCCATTACTAGAAAAGAGCTATTTCCCAATGAAATAATACTACCGATAAACGATAGTCACGAGTCCCTCTGTTAACTATCACGACTCGATTCTAGGATACAATAGAAGCGCTGTTACTCCATCTTGGCTTTAGAGGGGTGAAAGTATCGCGACTGATTGTCCATTGTAGTACATTCAGGACGCGGATGCGACGATTCTGGATCATGATTTCACTGAGCTCGCTACATTTCTCTTATTGCGCAAATTGCTGTGTGAACTCTCGAACCTCAATACACTGTCTGCATTTGAATTTGAGGAAAAGAAACTACATTTGGATAGAAATATTTAAAATATGTGGATTTTTATTTAAACGTAAATTGAACATAGTATATCTGACTATTTTTTATGTACAAAATAAACAAATCATTCTATCACACATTATTTATATAAGAATCAATTGCATTATGAAAGTGATCCCTATATAACATACTTAATGCATATTATATAGGGGGGATCACTTTTGTTTTAAAGTATCCTTAATACATTTACATAAAAATATTAGCATTCTTGGCTTCCTTTACATATAAACTCTGACTGTACAAAATTCCACACTTTCGTTCAAGTAAGCGTATAGTTTTATTATTATAAATATCACAGTCATCGCTATGATGAAGAGAGGATATCTTTCACTCTGTAAAACATCATAAGTTACGTAGTTTATGTACTTCACAATAGATCATGGCCAAAAATATTTAAATATTGAAAGGACGTGACTGTTATTTCATGCTCGTGTTCCCTTAACGGCATTTTGACCTTGCTAATATACTCCGTATAAAGCAAAGTTGTATTGCATTGTTATTTTTATTATCACGGGAGTTTCTGTTACTCCCTTTGAATATTCGTGTCGCCTACGTTCAATCATCATGGGGAATAGCCTTGGTTATTAATTATAGCGGTTCTTATTGATGTAAACGTTTCATATACACCAACAGAATGCAATCGTTAGATATTGAATTTTTTATGTAAGCTAAAGCTAATTAAAGCTTCTGCAAATTGGATAATATATAATAAGTTTATTTTAGTGAATAATGGATAATATATAATAAGTTTATTAAAGTTACTCATTATATCATAAAAATGTGTAAAATTTTAATGACTTGATTTTTCTTTGTTTTCGTACAGTTTTAGGTTTAGTATTTCTTTTTATTTAATAACAACCGCTCTATGTAAGTGACTAGTATGAATCGGTAGATATCCGGAGACATAGCAACTCTTACTAAACGATCATCCTAACGATTTGAAAACAACATAAGTACTAAATATTTATTCTTATATCTCTAGTGGATTCAATTACAAGTGTGTAAGTTGAAATTTATTTCACCAGTCTCATCACGATTGCTTGCACTATGTCATCAAGGATAAACACTTAACTGCGCATTATCCCTAAGAGTGCAGCGAATAACAAGCATACACATAAGTATGGTAATTTTATTCGTAACATTTTCTCGTGCTTGTTTGATTAAGACTATTATCTTTATGATTATATTTGCTATGGTGTAATTCGATAACTTTCTCTGCGAGTAAACATTAACGTATATAGATATTACAATATTCTAATTCGATTCAGTTAAATGGACTAATGGAAACACGAGGCGAGAATTTAATCAGTCAATTTACGAAACACAATTCGCTGTGAATAGCAACATAGAAACAAGTTTAACCTTTAAATAATATATAAGATAGGAAGTAAGGATACTTGATTTCAAAAAAAATCCGAGAAAAATCAAAAGTAAATAAATTAAAGTTATTCAAAAAAATTTAAATTAAAAAATTAGAAATAAATTTTGTATCCGCTTTGTTATTATTAGGAATTGTGCGTTAATATTTTGTCACAAATGAAAGCCCAATTCCTACGCAAAAGGTCATATTTTAGAGAGTGAGTTCTATCGTGAGAGAGTGGGTTCACTCTGAGCACGAAATTGTGAAAATGTATTGGATCGTGAACAATACTAACGAAATAGTACTTTAAAATGATGTATTCCCCTTGATTGATTCTTAAAGATATGACGAATTAATTTTGAAGTAATCTATTATTGTTATTATTTAAAGGTGAATCAGTATCCGATCGAGCTGACAGTGAAGCGCGAATAGGCCTCGCGTTACTTACCGCAAATTGCAAAGTAGTTTCAACAGTAACAAAGCACACAAAACACCGGGTATAGTGATCAACGCTGATTCCATTATGTGATAAAATTTCATTTTTGGTCAAACTTTATTATATATTTTATTATAAAATCATATTTCTATTCCTTAACCTAAAAGTACACGATCCAACGATCCACCCACCATCACTACAGAGTTGCTGTTCCGAAAATTAAAATTACCCGAACATTTCCAAAAATTGATAAAACTTATCTAATATAATTTATTTATCTAATATAATTTACAGTTATTCGAAGTTGAAAAATACTTATCGTATCAATAATTTATTAATCTCTAAATCAAATTGCTTTCTAGGGAAGACTTATTTTTAATGTTTATGTGCCAGACCTTTTATATAATCGTCAATTACCCGAAAACTGACCAATTCCATTTCATCAATTCTGCAATACTAACATCATTAAATAGTATAAACAGATTAAAATTTAAATCTGTGACGAAGAACATGGCCGAAGCTATTTATTTTTAAACTGTGTAATATTAATTTTTATGTATTTATATATTATTAGTTATTACGCGAAGCAAAAACATTATATCCTTTTTTATAAAAAAATCGTGGACGGATAAGTGAAATTATTTACACAAGGAGTCCATATGCATATAGTTTTTAAATAAAATAATGCTAATATCATTTAAAACATTAACTATGGTGTGTTGGAATTTCGTCCGATAGATATATTAAACAGCCTAGATTTTGTGTAATGATTTTGCTTTTTACTAAAATACTCGCTAAAAGATATAATATCTCTATAAAGATGTGATTCCTTCTTATGATCAACGTCCGATCAATATTTAATCCTTTCATTTAAAAAAACCGTATAATTCATACGTAAAGAGTAAAACAAATGATCTGTCTGCTGCACTGTGTTAATTTGTCTTAATTGTATTAAATAGACAGCACATAGTAAATACTATCGTCCAAATGGTTTTTTTATTGTTTTAAATTGCTCTTATAATTAATTATGGGTATCTTTAATTCAATATTTATTCAAGTTATCATTGCGTCATCTATACCCATTAATTTCTCTATAACTATACTGCGCAGTCTTTTACGTGTTTTCTTTTGAATAAGTGTGCTTTTGCACAAAATATCTGCTAGTGTCATATATATTGAACAAAAAATAATTTCCTTATATTTCTACTGGTAACTTAGTTCGTGATTGTCAAAATCAGCTGTCGTTCAAAGTCAAAACCATGTTTTCAATTTATTTAGGTTATATTTTGTTTTGTGATTAAATGTGATTGAATATTTTATTCACCTAATATCCGTCCTATCAAATTGTTATTGGTTTAAAAAATTATAAAGCACATTACTTTCAATTAATTAAAATAATGGGGTCAGATACAGATACGGTATTCTATTTGTGCAATTTTGATCAAACCACTGTTACAGGTAAATAAACTTTTATTTTCGTATTTACAAAAGATATGAAAGCATTGTTATTTTAAGGCGTTCATATTTTATAACAATCTGAATATACATAGATATAGTTACTCATGAATAGCATGCCTTACTTTAAATTGATAATTCAATTTATAATTGTATAATAGTTACATTCAATTTTAAACTTATATTTTACTAAATGATAGAAGTGAGTTCACAACACTTAGTCCGCTATTTTGACTCTATTTAGCTTTAGATCATAATTTATAATATATAATTTATAACCTTGCAATAAGTCACTAAAAAGAGTATTACCTTATTTTTTGTTGTATTGTATAATGTATGTATTTAGATAGATGGATAGATAAAAAACTTTATTGCATTGCTTATAACAAGTTAAGACATTTGCTAATGGTTACATATATTGTCAAATTATGCATGCAAACGGGGACCTTAGTATAGAGTCAACCGGGTTGATTGATTGATCAATATCAGACTCTACTTGTAGGGCAGTTTTTATAATAATAAAGATAATATTACAATAACGATTATTAATCTGGTAAGGAGTCAATAACACACAATTCTTTGTATTTAATGGATATCGACATTAACATGAAGATTATTAAGTTTTTAAATTATGTAAATATATTAATTATTGGTTGATAATATA
Organism: Neptis clinioides; assembly: GCA_027564055.1. Lineage (NCBI taxonomy): Eukaryota > Metazoa > Arthropoda > Insecta > Lepidoptera > Nymphalidae > Neptis > Neptis clinioides. The sequence goes on from JAOPUB010000013.1 coordinate 3,619,670, forward strand.
GTAATGGTTTATAATAATTTTAAAGGCAAATTATACCTAACAAAATACCCTAAAGTTGAAATATCGAAACCACTACCATGCAGATAAGGACACCAATAACGTAAATTATTTATTGCTTAAATGTAATTAAAACAAAATAATTGCGTATCTTTCGAAACCACATTAGATAACAAAAAAGCACGATAGTAACTGGTATTTTCTTGTAAAATATCTAAAAATAAAAAAAAAATTGTCGACCTGTCCAGGTTAGCATAGATTCAAAATACTACATATAATCAGGATTTATTAAAAAAGAGGATTTAATTTTTGACATATTGTTGCTAAATAAAAATATTCAGGCGCTTACGACGCTAAACTTTTTTATCCCACAGGAAATCTTGATTTTTTTTAAATAAAAAATAGCCTGTTTTAATACAGATTATAAAGTCTAAATATTCAAACTTTCTCATTTATAATATTCAAAAATAATGTCCAGTGACAAGATTCTTATTTATTTACTCTATACGTAAAATGGTAAGTTAGACACCCTGGTGCAGGAGGGCTTGGTCCTTAGTTGATATAATAAAGAAAAATTTAGCTAAAAATAAAATACTTTATATAAAAAAAATAAAAGTTGATTAAATTGGAGGCGCCGGGTATCGATCCCGGTACCTCTCGCATGCTAAGCGAGCGCTCTACCATCTGAGCTACGCCCCCGGTGA
>JAOPUB010000013.1:3662436-3678148 GCA_027564055.1 Neptis clinioides
GTTTATATATATAATACTGTATATATTATTATATATTATAGTAGAGAAACCGTGCGAAGCTGGTGCGGGTCGCTAGTAATTTATAAACCAAAGCCGAAACACCATTAGAGGTTCTGTAAGAAACAAAGCTAATTACAAAATTGGCGCAAGATATAAACAAACACTAGTCGATGACATATGACTAAATTTCGCAGTCGCATGATTTTATTACTTTCATTAATCATTCAATTATCAGCTCATTCAACGTGTCTCAACACTATGAAACATCTTTTGGGATTTGCTCCTATAAGTGTTTAGGGATCGTTCAAGTATTACGTAATCATTATAAGGGGAGGGGGAGTCTTTGATTTACTTATTTTTGATGACTTAGCGGATGGGAGGATGTGCATAGTATTTACAATAAAAACTAAACACGCCCATCGGGACGTAAAAATCACAGACAATATGAGTTGTGAAAAAAATACATGCATCAAAGTTTACGTTAGCATTATGGGGGGAATAGGGCTTTGCTTGCTTTTGCTGACATATGGGACGGAGGGGTTGATAATTGCAAAAAATCTGCTAACATTTTAATGACACCTTACATTAAAAAAATGATTTATCATTATATAAGTTTACTAACCGACCCGCGTAACTTCATTCGCGTGATGCTCCGCTCCTATGGGCCGTGGCGTGATGTTTTATAGCTTTCTTCGATAAAGTGACTATCTAACTCAAAAAAAATCAAATCGAACCAGTAGTTCATGAGATTAGCGCTTACGAAAAAACTGTTCAACTTTATAATATTAGTATAGATTAGTTGCTATTTTATTATATGTATAAATTGACGTAATTCACAGGAATGTTATTCGATTGCAGAATAAAAGTTATCCGCGTTAGTCAAGAAATTCTATTTACATGTAATTATTATCGATAGAAATATCGATATTTATGTAATTTAAGGGTGTTTGAAATCAATGTTTATGATAAGTTGCTGACAAGTTGATAGCAAAAGTTATTTCTGTTTTCTGTATTTTCTTTTGACGTAATCGTTTAACGATTTATTAAGGATACGGTAGTTTATTAATACTATAGAATTATTGCTCAATTATACTACTTTAATCACCCGATTTCACAAGGGTTCGAAACATGTTTAATCAATCAGGAATTTGAATTCTTTCGGGATAAAAAATATTCCTAAGGTAACATTTCTGTTACTTTTAAGAAAAGCAAAGTTGAATAAAACACAATAAAAACAAATCATTTTAAATAAATTATACCAATTTTTATTATGAACCTTCTTTCATAGCAACACTGACATATGAATTAAATGTGAGGCAATATGATGGCAACATAAAACCTTACTTTTATGTTGCCATCATAATACACAAATAAATCATCTACACCATTATTGGTATACAAAATACAACAATAAAAAATTATCTAACCTGTAATATAATAAAAAATAATAAATAATTACAATTAATGAGCCAGGATCGGATCGCACTTTACATAATTATGATCACCGCAGGCTCCCGTTGGGTTGTGAGCTTATATTCAAATTGCTTTGGATATCGTGATCAAAGATTATAACTACAGAAGTTAATTATTTAATATTTTATACTGATCATTACGTTTTATCTATTAAATTATACTTTTACTCAAACCCCGCCCTCGCTTTGCGTGTTAACAAGATTATTACAAGAAATATAATAAAAAGTTATGTCTTATCACTCTCTAGGCTACAAACTATTTAGGTGACAAAAACAGGTTCATTATGGGATATTCAGATTTTTCTATTTATTTGATACTAAAAAATTCGCTAAATGTATTGATATAAGTATCAAGATATGTATAAACAGCTGTCACTTTTGATTACGTTACCATATTTATGGCATCTAGAGCTTTAACTTAAGATACTTAGGCATTGTCTTAACTAACAGATAAACAGTCATTTATAATGAAACCTAACTTAATAAATATTATCTTTTTACTTATTTTACTTTCTTGTGGTTCATTAATTGATCAGTCATATAGTTATGAGGAAAGATAATAATAGTTATTTGTATGAATAAACTAAATATCCATAAATTCCATTTCCAATAAGACAAAATATATTATCGGCTAATGAAAGCCATGTTAATAGGTTCTAAAAAGCAATTAAAGGTAATTATAACCGTAATAGAAGGGAGCGATTGAATCGCACGTTACATAATTATTGTTGACCGCAGGCTTTCCACGTGGGTTTGTATTGAAATAGTATTGGAGCGCACGCTCTGTATCTGCTTTCACACCATCGTTTAATATAGATATGGCCGAATAGGTATATTACGCGTGTCCTTACGATTTAAAAGTATCTGTGGTTTTAATATAGCGTCTTATCCTGTTATAAAAACAGCTGATAGAAACCTAAATAATATATTAAAAAAGTAAAAATAATTTAAAATTTTGTAGACTAGCTATTTTCTTGGCGTCCAATGGTTTCATAATTTTTAAAAGCTTTCTCTCATTCCTTTAATAAATAAAATTTATAATATCTGTGGTTTTAAGATGGTGTACAATACACTCAGCTGTTAGATGGGTCGTTTTATATTGTATTTATTCTTAAAGATGGCGGACAAACAGTCAGTTTTTGGAAATATTTATAGTATTCCGTAATGCAACATATTTAAAGAGATTCTCTCAATATTGAAAACCTTCGATTGAATTGGCTTTACATGTGCCTAAATATAAGAAAAAGTAATTGTATTTGTGGTTATAAAATGGCAACCAGTGTTATCAGCTGTTTTAGAAACATCTCATGTGTATCTGTCTCATAGTTATAGTGTGATTCCTTATTGATTATTATAAATAAGATATATAGGAATGTTATACATTGTCATGACTAGATATTCTATCTATCTATGCTTACAAAATGGCGACCAATGGCGTCAGCTGTTTTATGTCACTAATGATTTCTAGATTTCTACAAAAAAACAAAGAGGTTAATTAAGTAATAAACTTGAAAGATTTAGAGCATTATTAGGTTTATTTTTAATAAAATTTTGATGAAGATGAAAAACACAAGTATATATTAAGCTTATTCCACGACAATAATGAAAGGGGGGCAGTGATATCAATTGATTGTGTCTATCACGTTGTTTATGTCGCTATTATGAAGACCTCGAGACGACTCGTTAGCATAATACTTTACTTTAGGATTATAGTTATCAATGTTGTATCTTTATAGATCACTTACGGCTTGTTCATATAAAGATTTGTATAAGCTATTATTATTTGATTGCCATGGTATAAACATGGAATTCTCACTTCGATTATCACGAAAAAAACACCATTGACGCCATGATTAACAAACAGGAAATGTCTCAAATAAATTAGCCCAAAAATTGCAATTATTGAGTCTCATTTAGATAGTTAACGGTAATTTAAAAGTTGTTAAAATTACTAATTTAACAATTAAACTGATTTTAACTATAATCTTTAACTACATAGTTCGTAAGATTTTTTAGAAGATGTCGCTGCTATTTGAATGTGAAATTTTTAAACGAAAATAAAATACGAGGTTATTTTATAACAAAATTAATAACAAGCACTATATTTTTCAAAACCTGTAAGTAATATAAGAATTTAATGTAGGTTAATATTCAGAATCTTAACTTATTTCATTTATACCTATGTGAACACGGCGTTATAGGGTAAACCGTTTATACCCGTTCTACTTATTGCCAGTGATATCGACGTTGTTTAAACGATAATTAGTAGTTTAGTTTAAGGTCATACTAAAATTTAATTGTATCAGCGGAAATAGCCGTCCGATAATTCTAAATTTAGAATAAATAGAATTAATAAACTTTTTTTTTAACAACCAAACTAATTCGGTGATGTTTAACATCATTATTAACTTTATAAAAAGCAAAAAAATATTTACCTCACTATATTTAATAGAGATAAGGATTTCGATGTATAATAGTGATCCTGCATCTAGTCATCATAATAACAGCAGTAGCAGCCCTAAAATATTATTATTTGAATCAGATCGATTGTTTTTAGAGAATTTTGTCAATCCATTCATTATTTTTTTTCATGTGTTGCAGAAATATTTCTAATATCTGCTGATTCTAATGTTTGTATGAATCTATAAGGCAGGCACTCATCCAAAATTTCGGTTTTTCTCCAAAATGCATGGATTAAAAATATTTATGTAATTCGTATAAATTTCTATTTCTTAAGGGATATTTTTAGATTTAATTTTAGTGATTTTCACTTAACCTTTAGGGAAAATTGTTTTTAAGAGTTGGTAACTGGCACCTTCTCGGTAATGAGTTTAATGTAAGGTATTCTATCTGTCTCTCCCAGTAAATATTATGATATATTCAATTGACCCCGTAGGTTAAAACGGAATGCGACACCTCACACGCTCTCAACAATGGCCTGTAGGCGAACTGGGCGATGTTCGATACCTACACAGTTTCAACGGTTATGTAATTTGGTAGCTAGTCTGCTGAGGATTAATGAGGTTATACAAAGTCTAAATCTCATTTCAACATCCTATTATTTATGTGCATCCAAGCTGCAGCGCAGCGGTGTTACCAATTCTCAAAAATATTTATCTAAAATTATAAAAATTACTTTTAAAAAAATTTTACCAACAAATAAATTTGTTGAAATACTTGTAGATTGTATTTATTTTAATGCTTATTTTTTTTGCTGAGCTAAAAACAAACAAATAACGCTAAAAAAGCTAACCGAAGATCTAGAGGACCCTCTAATTAGAGATCTGATGACCTATCTATCTCTATCTCTAGATGACCCTGCAACTATTGCAATATTCAGCCCTGAAGCATCAGCTTGTACGACTCGTACGAAAACCGGCATTATCTAGTAGCTGCTTAGTAGAAATCATTTGATCAGTACTTTATTTAATTATCGTCAATCAAATATATTAAATGCTGAAAGTTGTGAAATTAATGTAAAATGCCACTAAAATTTTACAGATGTTTGCCCCTAAATTTAAAGAAATCCACTAAATTAGCAAAAGTAGTTTACGTCAAAAAACGATTTCAAATGTTGTGAATATTATTCAATAACGATAATTACTTGTTCTTAATTGTTGACATAAAAAAACCTTCGTCAAAAAACATAAAACATCACAAAATTTAGCAATATCACCTCATGTGACCGTGTGGAATTTGATGCTTCTCAAAAAGTAAAAGCTATAGGAATATGTATACCATTGTTTATCTTTAATTTATTTAAAAAAAATTGACTTACAACCTTTATAAATTGGATAAGCCCAAACAACTGATCTGATAATTAACCAAGCAAATAGTGCGCAAAGCCGTCACTTTCAAAATTGAACAGTTATCAAGTCAATCGGAAATAAACACAATGTTTTTTTCTATTTTCGTGTCATACAAACGAAAACACCAAACAAACAAAGTCATAGCAACACAGATTAATAAATCGTGTACCGCAATAAAGAAATAAATTTCTAATTGGCCCGATGTTATCTGTGGTTTCATAACCGTCAAAATGTCGTCCAGAAATAAAAATGTCACCGCCACTGACATTTCGATCTTAATCCGGGCGCGGGAAAGTGATCGGATTTGGTCGAGGCCTTCCTATTGTAGTTTGCCGACACACGTGATTTTAGGTTGGCTGTACGAGTATTTACAATATTATCTGTATCACTATAGTAAAGTATTGCTTTCCATTTATTTTTATTTTAATTAGTTTCATCATATGTTTTATTTTTTTCAAATATTACTATCCTTGAATTTTATCTGGACTTTTCGAAACCTTTTACCATTTTCGGCATTTCACTTAGATTTAAACGTTTTTTTTTGCTAACACTCACCTTAACACATTTTCAAATCTAAGGAGCATGAACCCCTTTTTTGTCAGCAGAATAGGTAAACACATTGCCTATCTTACATTTTTATTTTGTAAAGGGACTAGTTGTATATATTATGTTGATTTATACATGTATATATATTTATTTATATAATATAATTTATAATATACCATATTTTTAATACTATGTTTATTTTATAATTAACTTCTCAGCACGTATCAGCATATCTTCATAACTTTAGGCATTTTCTTCCACTTTACCTGCACCCAACATTGATGCAAAAAAATGTCTAAAGGTTTTAAGTTCGCCTTTGTACCAAATTTGTGCAATAAAAAAAATATGTTATGAAATTAAAGGTTAATATTTAAAAAAATTAAAAGATTATGTTTTTGGGCAGCATTATGGTAGTTATTTATGTTTCCTTGTCTTCAAGAATTAACTTTAATTCAATTACTGTGGTTTTCAAATTAGGAAGTCAGATTGAAAGATTCAGCCAATGTAAGTTTTTTACACAAAAAGTCCAAGCATATTATAATTATAATAATTAGGTAAGCTCATTCTGTGGATAAAAAATTAAACAAAAAGCTCGATAGCAGTAAATTGATTTAATTAATATAAAAGTCAAAGTTGATGTTACTATTAGCACGTATATAAAAGTTTTATATAACTTTGAATTTCCCTATAGTAACAACCTTCATTAGTAAGAGGCTTGGCCTTAAATTTTTTTATTATTTTTAATCGTTATAAAATAAATTAAGAAATGATGCCTTTACTTTTGTCATCTAGTTAAATAGTTTTCTATGACTTCCCTTTTAATGATAATCCACTCCTCCAATCAATGTCACTGAACGCGACTTTATTTACAATTTATTTATGACTTCACCCTAACCTACTATTTGATTGTCTGGTACTTTCTAATAGTTTACTATAAGAATACCTACATTGCCACGATATCATATAGCAAGTGTCCTGATACATCTGAAGAAGTGTGAAAGTGTCGTAGGTTTCGTACTGAACATCATAAAGTAGCCAAAGCTGATGTTGTGCTAAGTTTCCATTAGTTAAGATCACGTAAATCTTCGATATTTTTGCAAGCATTCAGTGTATCTGCACTTGTACTTGGGTCAAAATCCCCAAATCATTTGGCGGAATTCCATTTCATAACGATTGACAATCACTAAGTAAATATTGTAAATGTTCTTTATTCCTAACATAGTCTCCAGCAAGGTTCAGTGCATCCATAAACATGTGTAAAGGCCGGGTTAGATAGTAATCGACGTTAATACACAAAGGAAGATAAACAATTTCAGGCTCTACGAGGGTGTTTAAGCTCAAAAACCTACATTTGTAGATGGGTCAAAAGCCTCAGAACATTATGGTATCTATATAAAGCAATGTTGCAGCAGAATTTCATTCCATCAAGATTGACCATCACCAAGTACGTATCGCAAATGTTAGCTAGTCCCAACATAATCGAAGAGTCTCAGCAGAGTCCAGTACATCCATAAACATGTGTAAAGGCCGGAGTAGATAGTAATCGACGTTAATACACAAAGGAGGTACATACCCCGCAATGGGCTGCAATGTGCTGTCATTGTAGGACCGGTTGGGCAAATCGACCGGTATAAATTACAGACGTCACTCTGATCGCGATATCGACAGCTCATGCATCATAGTATCGCTGTCGCTCGATCATCGCTGGGAACGGTCTAGTGACCTTACTGCTGTGTGGGAGTGCTTGACCCTGCTCTCCTGCTCTTCTGTGCTAATCATCCTTGGTATTTGTCTACGCATAATCGGATTGGCAATTATGATTGTCTATTGATTTTGTTATTGAGCCATCATTTTATTTGGTGTATGTAGATTGTCAATTTAGGTATGTTTAAAAAAACTTATTTCTAACGCAAATTATTACTAGATGAATTTGACGTCAAACGTCTTTTGATGTCGGAGAACATAGTATGTGAAAACGCAACTTAGGACTAGTGTACATGTACTTTTAACAATAAAGGCAATTTATGAGGAAGCATTTGTGATATACATAATACAGGAGATAATATAATTATTCATACTTGCACATCATGACCAATAAAGCGTATGATATGGGCCCGTAAATTACGATTGTCTATGACTAGATGAAAGTAATATTAAGTATTATATGCGGTAAGGGGCCATCCATTAATTACGTGATAAGCTCTTTCCTTCCCCCAGACCTCACATGAGATTGTTTAAATTATCTTATTTTAATTCAAAACTATGTAGTTTTAGTTAGTAATAAGTAGAAAATAAACTTATTTCTTTAAATTTCAAAAATTATGCAAATATTTATATTAAAATCAAACTATAAAACTTTTGATGGGTCATGGACACGTACAAAATTGTGGTGCATTTCTCCCTGCGCTGTGCTCGTGCTTTGGTTAATAGATTCTTGGTCAAGTAGTGTAATTTAATTTTGGATGGTAATGATATATATGTAGTTGTTATCATTAGTTCTAGAAGCAATTTTCAAAGTCGTAATATTTGTCGTCTCGTAATTAATGGAAGCCCTCTCGGAATTATAATTTGTAACCCAATCGTCTAGTAATCTCTTTTACCATATTTACATTATGTGCTAAGTTATACTTAATGAAGATATAGGAACTTTACATTTTATATTCTAATAAGTGTTAAACATTTGGAAATATTAGCCGTTTTCATTTAAACAATCATTTGGCACGATCACACATTGATTTTTTTATCACAATTTTCTGGTTGAGTTAATATTGCAAATTAATTATTATAGTATAAAATTTAGAAATCCAAGTCAAGTGCAATCAAAAACAAATTTGAGATTTTATTTTTAAATATTGTGATACTCAATTAACTTAAAATTGAGGAAATAAATAATATTAAAAATTGTATTCGTCGTCGAATGCCAGATTATATTCTCTTGAAGTGGAAACTCTGGAAGTTGTCATAGTGAAAATTGTATTTGGTTAGCCATACCAGGCTAGCCTTATGGAAGTCTAACCCTTAATTAAAGACAAAGAACCTGGACGGTGGAGGTGGGCGTTGTTATAACGGAAGGAGGCCTCCCTACTAAACCTACACCTTTGGTCGCAAGTCCAAGGCACTGCGCTGGGTTCCTGTCAGAATAGTAAGCTATCGTAATGTGCATTTACCTCCTAACTTTTATTGTATGCCATCCGTATTAAAGCTTTAATGTGTGTGACCGATTGTATATTCAAATACCCACTTTTGTATCTTAATACCCACTCTCGTTGATTAGATTTGATTATTATTATTGCTATTACTCTGTGTATCTCCGACATATTAATATTTTGTATTTTATACTATCTATAAAATATAATTAAAAATAATATTGTTACAATGTAATTTATACTCTGACGTCACAATCCACACGAACAAGATTACTGCGTAGTGAGTTTATTAAATGTTAAGTAATTGCACGTGACTAAGAAACCAGGCAAAAGACAAAATGTTAATTTTTCGGCGGAAAAAATATGTCCCGTTTTTATACATTTAATTTATTATTACAGCTTGTCTGCAAAGTCTTAGTAAAAACTAAATTAGCGTGCCAAAGTATAAATAACTTATTTTTATAATCTATGGGTTGTGATTGTACTTAGGAGACGTACTCATTTCATATATATTATTCCTCGCTAGTTTCTCATAACAATCCTCATGATTATGCTGATGATTGACAGCATATATCATTGAATCAACCGTTTCAACCGTTGCTGGACACCTATTTAATGAGAAATATTGTACACACCGCCATGATGTTTTTCCGTGTGTTGTAGAATGTTTGGTATACACAAAATTCATATGCACTAATTGTTTATGACCTTTTCTACTATAGATATATTTATAACGGACTGGAAGTTGATTCTCGCAGCCATTTACCACGAGTGAGAGAGCATCTGCAACAGAAAAACATTCTACTTAATTTATTACAATCGAATCGAAAAGAGTGCGGTTATAATATAGACATTTTATATCTCAAAGAACTCTTAATCGTAATCACTTACTTAGAGATATATTTTTGGTTTTTTAATATAAGTACTAAACGTAGTGTATAAAAACCTTTATAACAATTATCAGTGGATTACTTGGGGGATATGTTTTTACTTTTTTCAATATTAATACTTAGTGTAGTATAAAAAACCTTTATTGTGGTAATCAGTGAGTTGCTTGGGAGTTATAGCTTGAATTTATTTTTTATGTAACTTGTAACATGACGATAAGGTTTTTTACAAATTAATTATTTAATGTAAAAAAAAATTAAGGAGCTTGAAATAAATTACTAATCTCACATCATAAGTCAATACGATCTATTTTAGTTGAAAATCACTTAAATTATGTAAGCGATAGAAATAATTGGAATCTTTTAACAATGTATCTATAATTAAATCTTAACGAATCTATATATTTCACTGATTCACTGGTTTGAAAGTCAAAAAGTGTTAGTGGACTATGAGTGGTGAAGATAAATTTTAGGCAAATAAACGAACAAGTTCCGTATACAAAATTTATTCATATAAAACACTCAATGTCAAACATCACACAAGTATCAAAATATATTCCTTACACTATAGCCAAATTATCACACATAGGAATGTGAATTATAAATTTTATTGATACAGAGATCACTAATAAGTCACTGGAAAGGAGTACCATGATTTATAAAAATCTTAAATATAATAAATAGACTAGAATATGAGCAATAAGTCTTTTGAAAATATGGCAGAGGATGGCACATCGATATATAGAAGCAGTTGGCACTTGAGAGATTCTAGTATCACAGGTTGCCGATATTGTGCTTATTATAAGTAATAATAGAGCCGTTAACTTATCTGTGTAAAGGAGCATTTTGACTCAGCGCTTGTTGCACTGCGTGAAAACGATATTTGTGTCAAAAAAACTGAATATTTCTATCACGTCTAGTTTAGAGTCATTCATATATTGGTTCGTTTCACATTAATGTCTTTTCCGATTGAGTTACTATTAATCATATAGTTTTGACGTGAATACGTCTTCAAAATCGCATTTCAAAAAAACGAATGATATCAAAATCACGCGATACAGTTTGGTGTTGTCCATATCTACCATCTCTATACAAAATTCAATTACACCACTGGATCAAAGAATTTATTAAGCTAAGAAAAGACAGAGACAAATTGCGCGGCGGAGTGGGAAGTGCCGCAACATATAGGAGACGTATTCTTATACAACTTACGGCCGAGTCCATGATACGATGGATGGATAATCACTTGCCAATTATTTTTTATATAGTTTTCATATTTATTTCCTAGAAATACAGTCACTTAACCTTTTTAGTCATCAAACCTCAAAAAAAGAACTTGATAGAAAAAAAAACTAATATATTAAAATTATTTTTAAAATCTGTAAAGCAGTGTAAACAATCTCCATCAAAATTCAAATTATTATGCAAAAATTTGTATATAGAATCCATCTTAAATCCATAATTCAAAGTTTTCAAGTTAATCTATACTAATATTATAAAGCTGAAGAGTTTGTTTGATTGGTCGAACAAGCTAATCTCAATAGTTGTATACAAAAATAACTAGCTGGTGCTTATTTTAATTATTTGTCTAGTATAGTTTCAATGGCAGTTTTTTGTGTAGCTAATGCTAAAAAGCTACCTGATATTTTTAGCAATATAAGTACTATAATACAAATAAATTGAGCAAATAGTGATGAAAATTGAGCAAATAAATGATTGAATAGAATAAATATATACTTATAAAAATATTTATCATTTTAATTGAAATTTAGATTTTTTATATTCTTTGATATGACATGATGATTGAAGTGTCAAATCAATTTTTTATCTAAGAATTAAAATATTATTGATTTTGTTATCGTGGAGTGGAAAATACATATACACAGAGAAATTGTAAAGTGTATAGGTATGAAGAAAGTATGAGCTTAGGTAACTTTTGTTAATAACTCTGCTTATGTTACTATATGTTTTATATATAATATAGTAGAAACTGAATAGGAACTTTTTCCAAAAGATAATGATTAGTCTAAGCTACCCTTTATTTGCCCATTATCACAGATAAGTCGCAGGCAATTTAACTTCAAGCTCATTTAGACGATTTATGACGAATTTGGTCCCAATCGAATCTATGATTCTATTATGTTATCACTTGTGATTATAAAAATATAGATTTCTTAAACCTAAGGCCTCTTAAGAGGTAATATGTAAAAAGCGTTAAAAACTAGGGCGCATAATAATCTCCTTGGAGTTGTGATACTTTGAACATATCGTTGAAATGTATTTCAAAGCATGGCGACTTGCAGAAGGGAAGTTCGCACGAGCTACACATAAATCTTGTATCCCGTCGTTTCCCTATTCTCCAGCAGAGCCTACACGATCGCTGCGGATACTTCTTTTTACCATCCTCCTTCTGCGGAATCGTAACAAGACGATGCTCTAAAGCGTATCTCGGAATCTCATCAGTTTTCACCACTTTAGCAACTTTACCGTTAACCAAGTTCTTTAAATCCATAAATAACGAGTTGAAACCGGTACAATCTGAAATCACGATGGCCATTTTCAATATTAATTAAAATAGAATAGGAAATTGAGAATGTTGAAAATGCCATCGTGTTTTCATAGCATGAAGGGTTTGCAACAGAAAACAACAAGTAAAATTAATAAATGATTGCATTTTCAACACAATCTATTCCTATTTAATTAAAGCATTAGTAAGCAATGTGAAACTAAGTAAAGGTGGTAGTAGCTCAATGACATAATGGAAATTGCAAAGTATAATTACGTTAAGGATAGTTCAATCAATGACAGTGCATTGGGCGACGACTGTAGCGAAGTTGTGGATTGAACAATATTATTCAATGTTTTATATAATTAATATTATATGGAAAATACTATTAGTGTGACAAGATTAAGGGAATAAGCTTCGTAACGCAACAAAAATGAACACCGCGCGGCATAAATGATCAGTTGCTTAATTTTTATTAATAACCCAAGTTTTCTTGTTGAAATAATTACAACTACCTTTGCTTTATAATACAAACAAAACTTTGACCACTGTGTTGTTTTCTCAGAATTCGGTTAAAAACATTGGCCAGAAAAAAAGCACTTAGATTTCTATGTCATTGTAATATTTGACTTTTTGCTAAATTGTTTTCCAAAAAAGTGTTACATTTGTTTTTAGTGATACACATTGTGACATACATTGATGTGTAGTGAAGGATGTACATTGATGTGTAGTGAAGGATGTACATTGATGTGTAGTGAAGGATGTACATTGATGTGTAGTGAAAGGATGTGTTTGTTAAGAATCAATATAATTTCTGAGGAATGCTAGGAAAATCCTCGCTCATCACTACTGGAAACTCGGGCTGTTTACTCAACTAACTCAAGCGTGCAATGTGTTTAAAAAATTAAACCATTGGACTACTTCCCGATGAAATGAAAATCTTTGAAAATAACAATTCACTTACTTTCTTGAGGCGACTGGTAATCCATTGGTATCAACAAGCTTTTCTTTGACTCCCTTGGACTTTCAAAACTTTTTGGAGTCGTACAGACAGCAGGGTCAGATACAATAATATCACTGTCATCGCACTCAGTTTTTAATGATAATTCATTCTCTGGAGTTCTATTAACTTTTTCTGAACTTGGTTTCTGTATAGGATTTAGAGATGTTGTGATCTGTATTGGACTTTCTTCATAAACTTGGATATTTTCAGTTGCCTTATTGCTGGGTTTCTCTGTTATTTTGGGTCTCTTCTCCGTATTTATAATATCAGAATAATACTTCTTTTGTAGAAATTCTTCTGATTTTCTCTTAAGACTGTTCAGTCTGTCAATAAATTGTCTTTGCTTAAAAAAATCTATTTCATTGCTTTCAGGTATTTCATTTGTGTCGTACATGTCAGAAGTACTTGATTCTGCATCTGGGTTCTCATGTTGAGTAATATCTTTTGGTAAGTCTTTATCGGTGTCTAATATCTCTTCTTCAGTCTGGAAAGTTTTATCCAATTTATTTTCAAAGCATAAAATGGTAATACATTAAGCCTTCTAATAAATGTTTTTTTTGTCTTGGGTATGAAAGAAGTTTTGAATAATTTTATATGCCCTTAACAAATTGCACAATCCATAATTTTGGAAAATTGATTCTAGGTTCCCAAAAATATTTATTTCCATATTACTGTACAAAAAAAGGGGCTCTTATACTTATGAGAATTTTTTTTAAAATTATTAATTAAAACTTTTTAAAAATTAAATCAACATAAATTTTTTTTTATAATTTCCCATATAAAAGAAACTATAACCAAACTAAAAATTTCATAATATATTTTCTTGTGAGGTAAGGAATTATTAGTCATATTTTTATGGTAGGTTAAAACTTACATGATTGGAAAGCTCCTAAACACAGATCATTTAGCAGCTTTCCAATTATTTAAGTTTTAAAAAATCAGATATATTGTATTATTTTAATTATCCCTTATAGATAAGGCAAGAATTATAGATGGCACTATATACTAAGCATTTGTAATGTAATTTTACATACTTTACCCGTATTAATAGGAGAAAGTAAAAGAACACTAAGTATATTCTACATTCCGATCACACCAAATTTCTATTAATGCACCAGTTCCAGTAAAACCATAACATTCTTCTTTCAATTTCTCCTCAATATTCTATCTTTGAGTAAACAAATTGGCAACACAAGTCACTCTGAAGTATGTGCAATGATCATGAGTGATAGAGCCCACTTACATACATCAGGTGGATCATTTGCTGTGCTCTATATACTTTTAATAAGGAATTTTATTTATATTACATACCTCTTTATTAGTTAAACCTTTAATTTGCAACACTTCAGCTGTACCTATAAAACTAGTGAGATCTTCTCTTTTTACACTGACTTCTCCGTGATACATAAATTGTAATAAATCTCTCATGGCTTTGTGTGTCACATCTCTTAGCACTACTGTAAAGAAGAATTTGCATGTAAAATATATAAATATACTAATTAACCCTCCCTTGCTTTGCTGAGGTGTATTATGTTATTGCAGAACTCAACTTATTAGAAATGGTTATTTGTTATCATTTGGACATGAAAATTTACAAGCTAAGCACACTCAGATCTATTATAGTTAACAACATTAAACTTTTTTCAAATAAAATTACTAAGGTTGACTGTAACAGATTCTTGAGTGTAGGGTGGCCATCCATTTGGGTTACACCAGATTTATCCTATTTTAGCGGGCATCAGGAGGATCTAGGGCTGGGGGTTATGGGCGACATGTGTAGTCCAGGTTTAAAAATTTAATTTTATTATATAATTTAAAAATTCTTAAACTTGTATTAATAATATGTATGTATGTATGTATGTTCTATTTTAAAAATAAAGAACCTAAATGAATATTGATTGAAGATGATTTATGATATTTTCTGACTGTTTTTTTATTACACAATGTTATAACACCTCTTGACATTTTGTAGATCTGGACTCTTACATCTGGGATGTTTGTTTCTTGTCCTGGTTTCCATATTTTAGAGATAGCCACCTTACCTGAGCGGACTTAGTTACATTTGTATATCAACTCATCAGAATTATTATTTAGAAATATGTAATATTATTCATTCTACATATAATTTTGTGTCATGTAAAATTAAATAATATATGTATACAATAAAGTGAATTAATTAAATAAATTGATACTTTATACTAAATAGATTATAATATGTCATACCACTTTGGTATAAATCAGATTACTTCTCAAATTTAATAATCATCCCATATTAAAACAAAAAAAATCAATAATATGGTCATCTATAAGGTAGACCTAGAACCTACACTAACACTATTTTAG
>JAOPUB010000013.1:3997071-4010409 GCA_027564055.1 Neptis clinioides
GGTTGGCAGACTTCACATACCTTTGAGAACTTTAGTAAACTCTCAGGAGTGCAGGTTTCCTCACGATGATTTCCTTCACCGTTATAGCAAGTGCATTTATTTTCTTAAAACACACATAACTCATAAAAGTCAGAGGTTTGTGCCCGTGTGTGGGTCAAACTCGGACCTTCCGAACAAGACTTCGAGTCTTAACCACTGGGCTATCACTGCCTTTTTTATATAGTGAGGTATATAAAAAAGGCATGCCCTATGTCTATACTGATTCTCAACTATGAAGTTTGGATCAAGTTTGCTTTGGGCACAAAGATATAAATTTCATCTTAAATTCGTTAAAACATTATTTAGAGACTTTGGCCGACTAGCCGATTAGTCGGTCATTAAAAAATATTTGCAGTTGGTCTACTGATTATAATCTATGTAGCCCGTACTGGGCAATAGTTTTTCAATGGCGAAATCAAGTTTTCCTCTGTAATTTTATCGAATCCTTAGTGTGGAGACCCACCCCTTTCTCGCAAAATTGTTCTTGAGTATTTATTGAGAAATACATATTATTTAAGAAGCCGGATAATCAATGCTTTTATACGAATAATCGCTGACAGCGAAATTGCCGGCTTTACCGACTAGTCGATGATTAATCGGTACCTCACTAATAATAATATTACAAACAACGTCGTCCATTATTATACCCTTAGTACAGTGGCAACTCCTGACGTTACTCGAAATGCTATCAAGAAGTTTTGTCTCAGTATTCGGACGGTTCCAATGTCTCATAAACCTTTTCAGACATTTTTAAAATTTTTGTCATTTAAAGCCGTGATCCTAACTTCATCGCTGGTGATCGTTAATACACGTATTAATGATAAAAACAGAGAAACTTTCAAGTTTTCAAAAATAACGATAGTCACGCGATCTACTGAGGTAAGATTAGCAATGTATCATGTCTTTCTTTACTAGTGTTAATGGTTGAAAGTAGGTCTTAAGTACGCAATAAATAAACAAGGCGGGATAAACTGTGTATTTTGCTAGAAAACATGAAGACGGAACAAAAGTGTCTCAAGAGAAATATCAAAACTTTTCACATCAAATTTAAGCACTTTACTTTTTCATAAAGATGAAGCCATTCTTCAGTCGTAGAAAAATATTCATAAGGTTCTCTACAACTAACTCTTGCCTTTCTGTAAGGAAGGGATAAAGTTTTTATTATAGTATTATGTATTTTAAAAACATTCTATATTATGTATATCATCAGAACAAGTGACGATGCTGAATGTGGAAATGGTTCGACTTGAAAACAGTTATTTTAGATTTTATGTACTTTTATACTAGTTTATTTATCTAAACTAGACAACCCTCCCCAGCTTCACACTGGTGATATTATCATCGTGTCACTATTTTAATCCTATTTATTAATCATTAATTAAGTAACAAACATCCAAACATTTAAGCATTCAAACATCCAAGTATCCAAACATAAATAGTATTAAGTAAAATTGTTACGAATTGAGATTTTTTACTTAAAAGATTATTTCCATTAGAAATTACAGTATTTATTTAGAAACTTTATGAAAATGAAACATTTACTAAAAATAACGATTTTTTTTTCCTGGCATCGACATTTCGTCTTGCAAACTATTCAGATTTGATTATTTTTCATTTTTAGTTTAGTTTTAAGATATATATAAAGTGTGATATATTTTATCTGTATGTGAGTTGCTACTTTAAAAAAAACCAAACTAGAAATATACAAAGTTTTATGTAGTAGATTAAAATTGACTTTTCAGATTTGATTACTTACATTGTAAGTGAATTTTGAGTTCCTACTAAATGGAGTTTCCTAGGCTGTGCTTAGCTTGTAGTACAATATTAATTAGTTAATCTATTTGCAGCGAGAGGCTCGTGGTTCTGTTACTTTCAAGATAGTTCCCTCATACCGGTCAGCTCCGCCGCCCTGCGAGGTAATCAATTTCAATTTTATCATATTGGAGTTATTAATTACTTAGAGTGCTCTTGGCAACCCCTAAAGCTCTGTGTTATAGGAATGCTGTGCATTTTGCTGACTTTATTTAAAGAAATAACTAATACTAGATCTAAAACTAATGTAGTTTCCTCGTTTAAATAGTTGTGTGGCACTAACGTGATAAACAAAGTAGAAGAGTCGACAAGCGCACATAAATAACCATTTGCTTGTCTTATTGGTTGTGATTAACTAAAATAAACTTTTTTTTGTTTTTTCTTCTAACTAGCTATTCCGGATAAAGCCTTCGCCCGTTCTAGTAAGTAGCGATTACCAGAGCCGTTGCTACTTTGTGTTGTTTTATGTTCATATTTTTCGTAGTTAAGGGCGATTCCGAGATGTTGAACGATCGCAGTAATCGCAGTCCTGACAAGCTATTTCTACTTTTTGAATGTGTTGTAAGGAACTTTGCTAAAAATTTGTATTTTTCTCGATGATTCTCGATTGTCCTTAACATTTGTTGGATATATAAAAAAATCTTTCGAGAATCATCGACTTATTGTATTTTATATTTAAAACAATCGACCTCTCGTCATCGCGTGTCGTCAATCTGTACGTTTTGTGTTTGATGTCTTTTCCATAGATCTAACCCCGGGCATGGCTGCGCGTCCCAACGTTTCTACGTTTCTGTGCGCTTGTTGTTCTTTATCGCTTCATAATTTTCATTTCCATCTCATTTGTAACTCAAATTCATTGATGTTCATATAAATCATCAATAGTCATTAGTATTTACCATTCATCCGCTATGCATAATGATAGACCAACATTATTGCTCGTGATTCATTACGTCATGTGTAACTTTGCAGCTATCTCGTGGTAAATTTGGTTTAATTTTTAAATTAATTCATAAAATCATTAGCTATGTGTACATTTATCATTTTCATTGAATGTGTAGCAAAATAAGTACAGGGTGGCTCGTTTTCAGATATTTGTGAGAGCACAGTTCGACTATGATCCTTTAGAAGACGAGTTGATACCGTGCGCTCAAGCGGGCATCGCTTTCAACACTGGGGATATACTGCAGGTACTTAGAAACTTTATTATTGTCTCTCTACGGACATCTTTATATATTTTTCAGTGAATTACTGGTCTGTCAGTTTAAAACTTTAATAATATTATTTATATTTAATTTAGTGTGTGAAATTAATTGTGAAAATATACGATATACATAATTTTTTGTGTTCTTTAGATCTTTTGAGCGCTTATTTTATTAAAGAGAAAGCTCTTCTTTTTGTGGAGTATTTTCCAAAAATTCATGAACATGACAACCATGCAGTAGAGTAGGGTCAGCAAACAAAAGCGATATGCTCTTTACTTAACTCT
Source organism: Neptis clinioides (assembly GCA_027564055.1). Taxonomy (NCBI): domain Eukaryota; kingdom Metazoa; phylum Arthropoda; class Insecta; order Lepidoptera; family Nymphalidae; genus Neptis; species Neptis clinioides. The sequence goes on from JAOPUB010000013.1 coordinate 4,000,409, forward strand.
ACACGCACCCTTACATGTTTACACATCTGTTTTGGACGTGAGCATAAAACTTCCGACTGTCCAACTGATGCTGCATTATTCTTACGTTGTTTCTTATAAATACTTTCAGATAATAAGCAAAGATGATTCCCATTGGTGGCAGGCTAGGAAAGATGCATCAGGAGGATCAGCAGGACTTATCCCAAGTCCAGAGTTACAGGAGTGGCGTGCTGCATGCGCTGCTGCTGAAAGATCTAATACTGATCAAGGTAATCATTATGCTAGATATAAATGCTGTGCTGCTGGTATTGGGAATATAAAGGCGTAGCATTGAAAATTTGGTGTAAAATCCAGAAAATCTGATTTCTCATTGACGTTATACGCCTTCATTGATCCCAATTTGCGATGTGTGTTTATAGCTATTTTAGGACAGTTCAATGTTGCTTGGTGCCAGTTTATTATGGCCAGACGGATTAACCTATAACTTTAACTATATAGATTATAAACCTTTTACGCAAATTAAAGCCAGAGATGACAGATTTGATCACTGTCTGGCCATTTTGCGATTAGTTTCTGTGTGAGAACCATTTCATTTTAAACATTCATTAAGACGAAATCTGAATACAATTAATCATATGTTATTCAATCTACGGAATACGTAAAGGGTAGAATGTTCTTTAAATATCCAAATTATTAAATTGGCATATCCAATTTTAAGTAACTTTTTTAATTTTCATAGAAAATTATGGTTCCATTGTTTGTGACGCTTCCAATAGACTTTTCTTTTTAATTACAAACTTTATCTTAATAATTACGAACTGAACAAAAAAAAGCTGAATTGGGCAAACTATTCTTAGGTAATGCAGCATCATAAATACGGTAATGTCTTTTTATGCTAATACTAGCCGACCTGTACCGGCTCGCCCGGGTACAATTGAAGCACCTGCCCGATTCATATGAGTAAAGATTATTGAAATACATTCGTTTCGGCACTTCCTTAGAATATCGGTATCACTGCTTGTAAAAAAAACAGTAGGCATTTTGAAAAACTCTAATATTCAACAACATCTTCTAGTATTGTCCTATTTATTAAAATCTAGGACAATATGGAAAACGGACGAACTGAATCATATCATTTACTAGCGGACAGACCTTAATTCTCAAATGCGAATCGGATCTGTCGTTTTCTAGATTTGCTTGTCTAAAAATGTTGTTTACAACTACATCTTTAATATTTACATTTATTTTAATATATTGTTGCTAAATAAAAATGTTCAGGCGCTTACAATAGAAAAAACATTCTACTATTATCCCGCCGTAATTTTGATTTTTTTCGTGATAAAAATTAGTCTATGTGTTAATCAATATGGCGATGACATATTTAAAATATGGTAACACCGTATCATTTATAAAACATGGGAATAGTGTAGCTTTCTATCAGTAAAAGAATTTTTGAAATCGGTGCAATAGGAACAAAATGGCGGTATTTTATCAATTACTTAATTTGGCAACACTATGACGTGATATTAGTCTATAGCTTTCCACGTGCTGTAATCTGTCTGTACTAAATTTCATACAAATCAGTTCAATGTTTTAGGCTTGATTGAGCAACATATAGATAAACAGACAGAGTTACTTTAGCATTTATAATATTGGTAAGATTTAAGTCGCCATTTTAATAGGTACGTCAGTGAAGCGATTTTTACTACAGACCTAAAAGCTAATAATTTTTTTTTTTCAAACAAGAATTTATTTTTCATACTATGATAAATTCAAATTCTAATTTCATATCCTTAAGGTAATCCTAGTCCGCCGTTTTAGCGTTATTGAAGTCGTCATTTAGTTTAATATAGTAGTCTAGACTGGAAGTCGTTATTTTTGTAGCCATCCAAACCTACATACACTCTTGTTTTTACTAAATATTTACTACCAGCGGCTTCGCACGGGTGGACGATGGTTTTAAACATTTGGAATAGATTTATATATATTATATATAAATTTAAACTCGCATATTTCGCAGTATAAATTTTCCAATATCCTATTCATTTCAGTCGTGGATATTTTTTAGATAATTTAAAGAAAAATAATTCATTCATACAAATTTGCCCACACTGTTATATAAAGAGGAAAGATTTGTTTGTTTATTTGTTTGTTTGTTTGATGCGAATAGGCTCTGATACTACTGGACCGATTTTGATAATTCGCCGATCGAAGGCTACATCCTTTCCGGGTAACATTAACTATGTGGTGTTGCCATATTTATGAGAATTAAAAAGATATGGCCATTTAAGTGTAAAAGTGTGGCCATTGTATAATTTGGACATTATTTCTGAGAGCGGGCGGGTCGGCTATGAATAATAAAATAAATAATGCATAAAATAAATAAATAAATTCATCAGTACTCTGATTAAACCTCAACGACAAAATAGGCTATAAAGCCTCCCTCTTTTCCCCTATTTTAAGTAATAAAATGTAACCACTTAATATATTAAAGGAAGTGATAAATAAACCATCGTACAGTGATCGATGATGATCTAAGCTTCGTGGCTTTAAATTTGTGGGAGACAAAAAGTTTACAGGAACTACATTGTCTCTTCAGACGTTAAGTAATTACTTGGACGATACAGATACTACGACAATAATAGAGAAAATATCACAAACCCAAAAAGACTTATTTTGGACTTTTTTGATCTATTCATTTTGTTTTAATCCAATTTTCTTGTCTCAGTTCAGAGTAAATATTTTTTTTTTCTTAGAAGAACTATGATTGTTTTCTGGATAATAATACCACATTATAATCCAGATTATAAAGTATCTATGTGCCAAATTTTATTAAAATCCATTTCGCCATTTTCGCGTCTTTGACTTACAAACATCCAAACATACAAAATTTCATATTTATAATATTAGTAAGTTTTTATTAAATCGTGTAGAAAATGAGTTTTGTACTTTATATGAGTATTTTGAAAACCAAAAAGAAAAAAAATGTTTAAAATTTTTTTGTTTTATTTTTATTAACTGTAACTTATTTTATTATTTATTATTATATACCTAAAAAAATTTAAAAAAAATGGTTTGACCGTTTGTTCTGGCTAATATATATTTATGAAACGGCTTAGACCAATTTAGAGGGGGGTAGAGGCCACTTTAATTTAAGAAAAAAAACTTGTGTGTCAAGAAAACTTGGCAACTCAACGAAGTGAGGGCGGGTCGGTTATCTATAAATAACTAGCCGACCCACGAGACTTCATTCGCTTGATGCTCCGCTTCTATGGGTCGTAGCATCATGGTTATTAGCTTCCTTCCTTCATAAATTGACTACCTATCTAACAAACAAATAATTTTTCAATTTAAACCAGTAATTCCTGAGATTAGCCCGTTTAAACAAACAAACATACTCTTCAGCTTTATAATATTGTATAGATACATTCAAAAAGTGATATTATTAGTTAAAAATAGATAATATGATAAAAAATTGTTACTTTTTATGCCTCTGTAAATCATAGCTATTTTTAGAAAATCTGGACAATATACAGACCAATTAAAATCTGTATTAAAATTTCATACAACAGGACTCTTAAATATGTCTAGGTTAGACAAAGATAGGTCTGAATTGAATTGCGAGTTGGCCTTTGATTTACTACCTCCAAAGTCTAGCCAGGCTATATCTTACAATAAGACTAGTCTGGGTTGTGATTAATAGTGTTGTTACCGCAGTATTTATTAGTGGATTGGGATGCGTTTCCACCAGATATATGCAAGGATGTGCAGTGTAACACACTGAGCAAGGATTATTAAATGACGAGATTTGATTGGCTCTTAACAAACATTTTTTTCTCTGCATGCTAGCTCACCTCTGGTGGAAACTCAGCCTGAAATTGTACTTTCAGATGTTCCATTAAAAAACATCAGATCTTTACATATTAATATATTTTTCGATAAAAGTAAATTATTATATTTTTAGTTATTCTCTATCGCTAATACAACAAAAACATATTCCATTAATATAACTAAAAGAAGAAATAAATATCTAAGAAATTTTTACTCTATGATGTGTCGTGGATTAAGAAATACATATCAATTTTTTAAATTAAATTCTTTTTTGTATGGGAAAATAGGGATACTTAATCCCCTTTTTTGTTTTAGAGTTTAATTTAAGAACTGAGACAGACTTTAAAAGTTTTTTCTGTTACCATTTTATAGATGACATTAAATAAAAATAATGTAGTTTAGAGGCAAAAATCGTAAGGAATGATTTTGTCTTGTGTTCAATATTATGGGAGAATTGATCCAGGAAAAATTAACAAATGCTAAAATTCAGCCACAATATTGTGTAGCTCAATGTTTCAAATTCGAAGATACTTTCTTTAGATAATTTAAACGTACTTTAAGTCTATGGATCACAATTTATTAATCTTACTAATATCTTACTAATTTTATAATTGTGATAGTTTGTATGTTTGGATGTTTGTTACTCTCGCGACAACGGCTAAACAAATTTCAATGAAATTTGGTACACAGATAGTTTTTCACCTGGATTGGCCGGAAAAATTCAGAGTTCCCGCGGGATAATTATAAACATGTTCAATAACGTAAAAGCCTAAATATTTTACTTTGTAACAATGTATTTTGAATTAATTCTTCACCGTATTTTGTTGATAAAATTGTTGTCAGCAATGTGATACTTGTACTTACTGCGTCGACTAGAAGTCTAACAAATTTTGGTAATTATAGATATTGAATTAGTTTGCAAATAAAGTTAATGTATATACATACGTCAGGTATTACTTCTACATTGATAAAAAGTGATTGCTCCACAAATGTTTACAAAAAAACGGTGAAATTTATAGGCGTTAAAAACAAGTTTCCACAGATTATACGAGCGTAGCACCCCCATTTATAGATAAGGAACAATACAGAAAAACATCGAGTGTGAAGGGCTGTTTGTGATGTAGGGACTAGGGACGTCCCATGGGGTGATAAGACTTACGAGATAGGAAACTTAAATAACGTTTTTAGCTACGTGGGTTGCTAAACTGCTCATAAAATATGAACTAAAAAACTAATATATTATTAATTATAACTAAATTTATGGGATCGTAATAACAACTCGTTATAGTGGGAGCTAAAATAACCATTTTTGGATCTATTGTTTGTCAGTTTGTGTACGCACATTACGCAATAGCTACCTACTCTACAAACCTGAATGCGATTTTCACATTTTTATTTCTACAAAACTAACTTAATATGAAAAGTGTCATAAATATCTTATTTTTGCCAAGCGTAGCTAAAATAGGATAACTAGTAATAAGTTGTTCAGATAAAAGAAGGAAATGTAATATTCAATTTAACACCTACATCGTATTTGTACTTATTTAAAAGTAACTTTAAACTGATCAATTATCAATAACTATAAATGAAATCGTGATAAGTTTTATGGTTATGGTATCAAAGCCCAAATTAATTATGGTAAAATGGCTAACAGGGATATATTAAACGAATACATAGGTTTATTATTACCAATGGATATAACCGCCATGGGAAAATCGCTCTTGCGTTAATAAGTTGCTAGCTTTGAAAGCACATTTATGGGAGTGAAGGAAGTAACGACTCCTGCGATCCCAAGGGAAAAACCAGAAACTGCCAAAACCACACAACATTTATGTAAAAGTTTTTGTTGTTTACTGCTTTAGTTTTCCCGATACGAATGAGTCTTATTTCATGAACCATGGACTTCAGGCAACTTTTGACTCGGAAACTAATTTTGGGATTTAAAATTTTTCTATTTAATCTAAAAGTAAACTCTAAGCTTTAGTAATTAAATACTGGTAAGTGCTCCTGACCACACTAGCCAAAAGCTACCCACTCGTTAATTTGTTATGACATCTGCCGAGCTTAATTTTGCCAAAGTAAAGTGTTGCCAACATTACAAAGCCTACTTGTTACAGAATTAATGCTCGTATAAATATTTTTCTAACTTTAAATAATAGTCTTGTTTGGTAGATAAACTGGATTATGTTGGATAGTAAGTACGTAAAAATATTCTTTAGTCAATTACTGACATCAGTAGAATTGTAAGAATGCTTTGTTGGCTTACAATTCAAAGGCAAAAGTAATAAAATATGACCCAAACTTTTATAAAAGATGTCGGCAACTAAATAATTTGAGAAGTTGCCATGAAACATGTCTCCCTCGAGAATATTACGGAGGTTTTATATGAACATTTGATACTGGGTGCGTTACTTTTTCATTTCGCTTTGACAAAACGAAAACCCTTATACTTATAACTTTAGTTTAGGTAATATAAAATCCGAAAAACGATATTGATTATCGTTATCTCCCTTCAGAACAATTGTACATATATGTAAATTTATTTTGTTTCAAACGCAAAGTAACGATTTTCCTATCATGTAAAAAAAAGCATCCATATGTTAACCTACTCAATATTTACTGTTATCAAAAAATAAAAATTTTCGAACCTAATTTTGAGTACATTATTTCATTTATAAACAATTTATATGGCATACAGATTATAAAAAAATATAAAAACTATCTAGCAATGTTCCATTGCAATACTCGGAGAATTATTGTTAGCTTACTGGAATTTCTTTTCAGTTTTATAAACGACAAAGGTTTATAGTGACTAGTGAGCCCGGAAGAGCAACTGCCACTCTGTATTTTCCCTCTATTTTCTTCTCAATATTTATGAATCCTACTTTGTCCAGAGATAACTTTGACAAAGGTTTTTAAATTGAGTATTTTATAGCGGTCTTTATTATGAGTGACACTTTACAAACGCACCTGCCTACGAATATAAAATAAAGAGCTAATACAAACTGAAGCTCATCTTATTGTATATGATAATAATTAAAAAATCATTCATAATACATAATTCAAAACTGAAACAGCTCCTCATTAAAAATATTATAACAATATTTCCATTTTCCACTCAAAGAAATACATTACAAGTAAATATGGTTAATAAAACAAACAATGGATATAAAATCTCTGCTTTTTGTACTTTTATTTTAATATAGACAAGTTTCTCCTATTCATTTAAACTCTTAGAAGCAGAAATTATAAAATCTGAAAATAATTTTTGCAAACCAACTTTGGAAATTTTATTAAATTACAAAAGTTATAAATGCAATCTTGTGGAGTTGACTTGCAATCTTTCTTGAATAAAAAATGTATCAACTAGAAGTTTTTTATTCACAGTTCACTTAGATCTCAAAGATAATTTTCTTATAAACATTTATATCGGTTTTTATAACTAACTTAAATCATATTTAATGCGTACAGAGATAATTTGTAACTTTTATTATAGTGTTCTCCTTTTTAGCAAACGTTAGAAAAACCTATTTCTCCCCGAGACCCATTCTAGGAAATTTAATTTATTAAAAAATATATTCAAATATACTGAAAATAAATAAACATAGTACAGCTGAAGTAATCGTTATATAAACCTTTTCTTTTGATTTTTTTGCACCAGTTCCAATTCTACTCAATGTAAGCAATTTTAGCGTGTTACCATAGTTACAAGATTTTTATGATCATTAATAAGCCGATAGTTTGATCTCGATTATATTAACTTTTAAACTATGAAATCTCTATTATTATCGATTCCATACCTTGAGAGCTACGATGCCAGACATACAGAAATATGTTAAACTATAAGTTTCCCAAAAAAAAGTTTCCCTCCCAAAAAAAAAGCTTAATAATTGAATTTGCTCATACCCATTGGTGTCCAACCACGTCTTATTAATGAATAAATCACTTCGAAATTTAGAGATAAAAGATAAAAATACAAATGGTAATAGGTAAATGTTCCTAAAGATTGCCTGCTTACATTCTTAACAGAAAAGTACGCCAGTCAAAAAGTTAAGTTGGCGGTAGAAAAATGCAATTAGTGTTAAACATTCTTTATATTTATAATAGTTACCTAATTTTCTTTAAGTTAATACCAAACAATAGCAAATTCTGGATTATCTGGCAAAAAAGTTTTATTCCCAATCGGCTTCCACGCCCATCATTCGCACGTGACCTGAGTTTACATTCTGAACAAATTCAACAAACCAAATGATTTGCTCAAGGTATTTGGAGTTCCTCTTCTTACTCTAAATTATTACTTTAAAAAATAGTTTTATATAATTTAAAGATATTTGGGTAAAATGAGTAAAGAACTTTGTATAAGTCAGGAACTACTAAGAGAAAACAATTAAAATAGGGTTACTCCAACCAAATATTATAATACTAGTCGATCTGTCCCGGCTTCGCACAGGTGCAGTGTACTTATGATACTTAGAATTATTAAAAAGATTTCATTCTCAATATATTGTTTCTAAATAAAAATATTTAGGCGTTTTTGACGGTAAATATATTTTCTCATTATCCCACGGGAACACGGAATTTTTCCAAGATTAAAAGTAGCCTATACTTTAATTTAGGTTATAAACTATCTATGTGCCATATTTTCTTGACATCCGTTATCGCGTATTTGAGTAACAAACATCCAAACATACAAAGTTACCTATATAATATTATTAGTAAGATTAATCTGTGTCTCCAAAGTTTAAAGTCAAACAACCATAAACGTGTTTTTTCTGGACAAAAAACCTTGTTCTAATTTTTACGTGATTTTTTTTCAAAGAAACGTGTTTCAACTCGAGGACAGACAATAGAGATATACTGGAAAAGTACAAAAAGAACAATATTCTGGAAATGCACAGAAATAACTAGCAACGTTAAAAGCATTTTTCACCCAGAACCTCACACATATAGAATTATTTATATTTGCTTACTATTTTTTGACCGACAAATGATTAAGTAGTTTAACTAATAAAGAAGAAATTGACGGATTTAGAAGAAGTTCGCTTTGTATAAAGAAAAATGGAATGTATAAGCTCATGTTTAGCCTGTGAACATCTTTCATTACGGTCCTGAATCCAAGTTTATAACAATATTATACCGAGCATGAGATTTTAAGTGAGTGAATGTTGAAACAGCGTGCAATGAACGTTAACGTAATTTAATCACAAGGGATCGTCCTTCCAAATCTACATATATTAGACAACATGTTATCCCATTATCAATTCACCCAATAATACGTTTTATCCCTAACTCAGTGTATTGATTAAATAACCATCCGAGGCTATTATTAAACTTCTCTTGTCTTCTGAACTTTATGAATAATTTTGATATGAATAAACTTTATTAAAATATCATTTAGATATTCATTTGATGTAAAACTTAGACTGAATTGAAGTTAGTATAGCACGATTCTTAATGTTACCAATGTGTATTTAGTGAGCACCGTACTGCTAAAATGAAACAAGTTAGAGTTACCCACTAGTTTAATGAATAAAATACGAGATAAACTTGTACGATGACAACCCCCATATTTATATGTCGGAGATACACGCAGTAATAGTAATAGTGTAATAATAATCAAATCTAATCTACTAGGGCGAGTATTAGAATACTGAAATGGGTATTTGAATATACAATCGGTCACACACATTAAAGCTTTAATATGGATGGCTTATAAAAGTCAGGAGATAAATAAACATTACGATAGCTTACTGACAGGAATCTAGCGCAGTGCCTCCTTTTAATCCTGATTACAGTAGCTATATTTTATTGTAAATATGTTGTATAACCCTTCGATGGATCACTGCTGAGCATAGGCCATAGTCCTCTACCCTGGCCTAGTGTGGATTGGCAGATTTCACACACCTTTGAGAACTTTAGTGAACTCTCAGGAGTGCAGGTTTCATCTCAGTTTCATCTTCAGTCTCATGAGGAATCTCTACATTATTGTAGAGGTGTTAGTGAAAGTGTAATAAAGCATTGTTATGGTACTGAGTTTGGCTTTGAGATTTGATTTACTGATTTTACCTTGCTTGATTTTACTTCCCCCACTAGTCGGTTGTCCTATTCCTTTACATTTTGTGACTGACGCAGTGAACTTTATGTCTTTTTTAACCTTTTTTAAGTCTCATGAGTAATCTCTTTATTACATG
>JAOPUB010000013.1:4036202-4048718 GCA_027564055.1 Neptis clinioides
TATAGTCAGACACAAAGAGATCGACCAGGCTAAGATTTACCCAGCTTCCTGAATAGTTGAGTATCAAAACCGTGACCCACTTCAATGAACAATGACTGACATGTTGCATCACTGCAGCGGCCTCGATGCGCTGCGGTGGCCACTGCAAGGGCGCACCCAGTGACACATGATATAATAATTAATTATATCACTAATCGTATACTAGCGACCCATCCTGGCTTCTTCCGTGTGCTAAAGGAATTAAAAATTTTAAAATATATATTTTCAGTATCTGACGGACACTCCAAGATTTTGACACTGGTTTAAGAAGTATTAGTTATATTTACCGTTATACCTCCATTTAAATCTAAGTAAATATTTGGTGATTCAAGTTCACAAGTATTATCAACCAGCCGACCCTCGGAACTTCATTCGCGTTATGCTCCGGTCCTATAGGTCGTAGAGACCTTACTCGATGAATGGACCATCCAACACAAACATATGTTTTTAATTCGAACAAGTAGTTTTTGAGATTAACAAACAAACAAACGAATTCTCAGCTTTATAATATTAGTATAGAAATTATATAATTGCAGCCGTTGATCGATAATAAATTTGTATTTATTTAAATTTCATCTTGCCGTAATATAAATATCTCTATCTTTTTTTCGAATAGAAATTTGTATAATGTCTTACCTCTTACAAAAAGCTTTACCTGAGAGAGATTTGTCATAAATGTTTGTTTAGGACGTGCGGTGACATATAATTTAGTAACAACATTAAAAAGGCGAAACATTAACAAAACTTTTTTAGCTTATAAATTTTATCACATTTTCGCATTTATCATACAGTTTAATAATGATATTAGTTTGTTTTTATCAGAAATTATTAAACTTTTATTTATAGTTGATCTCGTACTATCAATGGATTCAGTAAGTCCAGTCACGTGCGATACTTTCTCGCCAACTTGTCATTTTCTACGTAGATGGAAAAACTTTTCGTATCGTTGACGACAGCTTTTTCCCCTGGCGCGCTTTCGTGTTAAGCTTGCGAATGAAATATGGACTGGTGTTAAAAATAAATACTAATTATTTTATATTGAATATCAGATTATTTTTAAAGTAATGTTTTTGTGATAAACGTATTTTACAAATTAAAATTTGATCAGTGTTACGTAAAATATGTTCTTCGTCTTACATAACTAAGAAGTGATACTTTACAAATAAAATTTCTGGTTGCCTGAATAATTACGATAATCACTGATCTTACCAACATTTTCAATATTTGCTGCCATATAAATAATATAAATTAATAGAAAATAATCTCTATAAAGCAATTCCCACGTAGCTTTATTTGTGAAACGTGAAAGTAGTTTTAGTATGAAACCTGAGCTTAAGCCTTTGCTCGCGGTATAGATAAAAATAAATATCTTAAAAAAACATTTATTGATTTTTTAATGAACTGATTAAACTTTAAAGAATCCGTGTTAAAAGGATTATAATTCAGAATCCATTGAACTGATGAGGCAAGGGCGCCAATAATGAGTAGATATTTAATATGAACCATTCAATACAGTCGTGCGATCCAACCGGAAGCAGGCGCTGCTCGTGGAATACATATTGTGGTGTGGCTTCAGGGTTGCTAGACTGAAAAAATTTATTATCGTAGGTACAGCAATATGTAAAAACTTGCAGTATATAGAGACATGTACTATGCACTTTCTTTAATTTGCCTTGGATAGATTAAAATTTAAATTGTTGTACGTATTTAAATTTATAGAAACTTAAGTATAAATCTTAGCAAAAATATATTTTTCCATAATTAATTATTCTCAAACTCCACAATATTTTTTTAGGTTCATGTTGATTCGTAGAATATAGTTGTTTGCGCTATCCTAAAAACATAGATGGCCTCACGGGGCTGGCTATAAAATTTATCAATTTTTTTTTAAATATAAATTATTTAAGGATATTAATTATTTTCAAGTTTTCATCATTCATTAATCACTTCTCGAAGTAGAAATATATTATATATTATAAACATGTACTCTTTGATTATGAAATATCTGTAGCGTAAAACTTTACGTAGGCACATGATAATGAAAATCCTACGTGAAATAATAATTTTAAATTTCCGCAGCATCTTCTTAATGTCTGCTTCTATTACATGACATTATATTAAAGTTATAAATAAATTGAAAAATTTTAGTGACAACCCTTTGACCAATTCACTACCAAAAGAAAATGTTAATCCGTTGGCTAATTGTATTGTAGCTTACCTTTAGTTTGTCTTCAGTCAAATATCAGTTAGGCTTTAAAACGCTTGAACCATAAATTGTCCTTATTTTAATTTAATTTATTATGCTTTAATTTAATTGTTCAAAATTAGACACCCCGTGAAAAGATCGCGTCTATATAATTATAATGGATTTATTTGTGATAAATACAATTAATAAAAGTATAGTGAAACTTTGAACTGTTTATGTGAGTGCAGTGAATAAAGCCAATAAACTTGTTTCTCAATTTTATGTATTTTAATGGTGACAGTTTTTACGTTAAGTGAACATGGCGCCATCAAGCGGCGGCCGCGGATACTTTTACACTATAAGTCTCACTCACCTGAGCGTGAAGATTTAGCTTTTGATAGTTTTAGCTACTCGGTAAGAGATGGCGCTAGTTACCTAAACTTTCATTTAGAGTAAACTTTAATAAATATATATTATTATATAAACGTTTAAATAATAATAATTTAAATTAAATATTATTAATTTAAAGATATAAATTAAATCTAATAAAAATATTTTATACAGGCCGAGCCGGGGGAAACAATAGCCACAACCAAAGAAGGTAGGATTTTATTTACTGCTTTTAGATTTAACTACTTGCTTTAAAAATGTTTGAGACGTTTTATATTCGCCGATGCTTTCATGTTATGTAATAATTTATCTAATTTTGTCAACAAACATTATTCACAGTTGTGTGTGTTTAGTGTTGAATTTTTGCAATTGTACACCAAGGAAATATAGCGAACTCATAATCCTATGGTGTAAATGAAAATGCACAATCATTATACCAAATATGACGGAGAAAGCGTTGTTTTCTAAGAGTACATAGAAGTAACATTTCTAAATACTCTAAGTTGTTTTATGGCAGTGCTGTAATGTCTTGTATTATAAGATAAGCTTTCTTTTCTTATTTATTGTATTCTGAGTAATAAGTTATTAAATTATTACTATTTACAGAGGAATGGGTAACTCGTAAAACGAGCGAGGTGACGACCACACGACAAATTGCTACACGCGTCAAGCGTGAGCTGGTTTTAGAGGATGGGCGTATTCTCAGCGATTCAGGGCCAAAGATATCTACCTCCGTTAATGAAGATACGCATACAACTAATTTACAACAAACCGAGGTGAATATTCTTTTATTAGTGACGTAATATATATATACATGTAAAAAAGGGATGTAAAAAAATTAGTACTATAATTAGTATTTTCCATCTAAAATGATTATTCTTTATTATCTTCAATATTTTTAATAAAATAAATGAAGATGCTGACTGCTTGACATATCATCGCAGAGAACAAGAAAGGTTAGAAACTTAAAATTTTGCACAGGGATTCATTTTATTACGCCGGGAAGCATTGAGGAACGATTTTGAAAATTAACCCCTTAATGGGATACCCATCTTATCCCAAATTAGAATGAAAGTTTGCCGTTTTCGAACTTATTTGAATGAAATTCAATATGAGGGTTCTACATTGAAAGTAAAAAGCATGTTTATTTATTTAAATCATCTCTTAAGGGGCTGCGCGGGTTGGAAAAAACCTAATTGAAGTTATACTTAGTATTTTTATTTATGTTATAGCATAGAGTACCTGAAGATCAACGTGGAGAAGAAAATGCTGAAATTAAAGGAGATGAAACGTCTACTCTGCATATTGAAGGTATGTTTTGTTATTATATAACTTGTATAATATATTCTCTGTACATTATATAAATGCCCATTTACATTAGAGTCATTTCCGTATGGAACTTGAAGTTTTGTGAATCATCTAATATTTTGTGGTTAATATTACTTAATAGAAATATTTAAATAACTTACTTTGCTTATTGATTATAACAGTTCCAAGAAAACTTAGTCACTATGTAATTTACGAGAACATACTCATAATTTTTGAGCTTATTTACTAAAGCGAGTTATTTTAATAATGGTAGTTTCGATTTTATTAAAATTATCGTTAGAAGTTATTTGAATTTGGTTATGAGAACAGTATGGTATTAAATTTAATGGCAAATGCTATGTGATTTCGCTGCCATTTGGTAATGGATAATCGAGACAAAAGAGAGATATCTGGTTATAGTTTCAACCTTGAAATTACGACCCTCGCGTTGTTATTTAGTTGTGAGCAACATAAATTCAAAGGGCAAAGGCGTGGTACAACGTGTTCCAACTCGTAAATGTAAATCAGTAGGCGCAGCAGGCGACCTCTTAGGTGTATTGTTCGTGAATTACATATTTATTGCATCTCGATCTATTACATCTCGGCTCAAAACCCGGGATAAGCCGTCACGTGATAAATCCGATGGACAAAAAGAGCTGATTAAGGAACTGTACAAATCGCCTTAACGTTATATTTCAAGGCGTTAACTTTTTGCATAAAATTATTGTTAAAGACCTTTGACATCTAACACAACAATCAACATGCTCATGGTCATGTTTATAACTATATATAAGTTTTAAGTTATTTAATTATTTTGTAAAAGGCGACCCGCCCCGGCTTCGATCGGGTGCAATTTATTACATAATTATAATCCTTTGATCTGTTAGACAAAGAACCCGCAGGAACTAAGATTTCGCTTTCATATGATTGAGTAACAAACATTCAAATGTACAAACTCTCACATTAATAGTATTAGTTAGATTACATCAGTGATAGCCCAGTGATTAAGACTTGGCGTCTTACTCGAAATCGGACTGCAATCCTGTGCACACACCTGTGAGTTATGTGTGTTTTAAGAAACTAAATTATACTGGGCAACCGTAGTGAGCTAGTAATCTTATCTCACCCCCCATTCTGGATACCCGGATGGATGAAACGGGCTCAACAGTAGCTTGTGATGGTGATAGTGCCTATACTCTTTAATTTGTTACAAAATCGCTAGTTTAATAATTATGATATACCCTATTGTATCTTATTGTCAAACTTTTAGGTTTTAGTAGTTGCTTGACATAGTGTGAAGTGGGCAATATAATTTTTATGAAAAAATTACTAAAATTATAATATTTTTTGACGTACTTGTTTAATAATGCGATAACACATCTTAATTAAATAGATTTCTCCTAATTAGGTGAAGTAGTTTGTATGTTTTTGCGAAGATCATTGCAATAATTGCACATAGCATTCAACAGCACCTGTGTACGAAATCCGCGTGGGAATCACCTAAAGCCCTGGTTGCGCAAGCGCTGGTGGGGTTCGCGTTGCGTTACAAAACTGCATTGCTGTTGTTAACGAATAATGACTGTTCGATCGATGATAATATAGAAACTAATTCTGCGGATATTTTTTCTAACTATAGATACACACACAAGGTCATAAACCATAGCTCATAGAATTTTTAACCTATTTTTTTTTGTTAGGCCCATGAAGAAACTTATAAGATGTTACTTATATTGTGGAAAAATGCATTCAAGGATCATCTAAGGTATGACTGGAGCCAGAGGACTCTAGGCAATCTTAGAAGAGCATCTCAAAAACAAAAAATTCGAAGGTTCAAGGAGCCCGCGATAAGTTAAAAATAACTAATTAGCCAATGGATATAGTTTACTTTGTTAGTATTAAAATATACATAAACTAGTCCCCCTTTCGGTTCGCCCGGGTGCAATTTACCATTATGAAACGCCTCCCAGATTGTTATGAGCAACATTTTTTTTCTCTATATAGTTTTTTAAATAAATATATACTAAGTAACACTCTTTAACATTTTAAAAGTATTAGAAACTATTTTAAATTGTCCATATTTCCCACAATCGTAGTCAGTAAAACCCATATCTTTTTGTTACGAAAAACTGCAAACAATGCAATCCAGTAAACGCTGTCGCTATTCACTCGCCTATTGTTGCCATAAATAGGTGGCGAACTACCGGTTACGGCTGCCTGAATGTACCCCACAGATTGTTGACAATTTGGCTCTTTCGCGCAATTGTGAAAGTAAAATCTACTTGAAAATTCTGTATAATGCTTTACCAGTCTTGTTTTCTATATTGTATGGTCTTTCAACTACAATGATAAGTAGTCGAACACAAAATGTATTGAGGAAAGTGCATTTCTATCGAACGGGTTTGTGTATTTAGGTTAATTTTAAATTATGTTCTGATTTATATATTTACTAGCCGATCCGCCCGCGTTTCGCTGAGGTTTATTATGTTTTCGCGGATTTCAAAATTCGTTTTTTCATAAATAAAAGTAGCATAACCTATAACATCAGTTATCTGCCAGTGAAAATCCGGTATAAATTGGTTCGGCCGTTTCAAGATTACCCGGAACAAACAGGCAAACAGAAAAAAAATGTTGGTTCGCAGAGCACAATTAGACTTTCCTATTTTATTGTATTAATATATTTTTTGGTACTAATCTCATATATTTTTTTAAATGGTTATAACCACCTTTTCCTACAACTCATGTTATCTCGAAGATCTTCATTTCTCCTATTTATGTTTATATATTAACTATTATGAAAAACTCGAGTGGTGGTTTATTAATTTTATCACCTTAACCATTGATTATAACATAATTCAGTGGTTATAAAATATTAGTTGTAACATGTGCACGAAGTTCACCACACTACAACTCTACATACCGTATACCTAAAGCTCTGCAGTTAATATTAACGTGTAAGTAATACCAGACACGCATTAATGATTTCCTTGTTCGGTTCTCATAACTCAGTAACTAACTTGTTTGAATTTCATAATATTCAATTCAAGTAGTTCACATAGAATATATTTTATGATGATTTTATCTTGATTGCAAACATATTTTACCAGTGGGCGTCCTATTGCAGATCTTAATAACACATGATATAGTGGGTGGTTCTAGTTCTCACGTAAATTATAAAATACGTAACCTGCTATCGGAGTCGTGATCATTGGTACACACAATACGCTTTGTGTGATGTAACTTAATACTTATTTTATATTAAGCTTATAGAAATAATAAAATATAGGTATTAATAATACTGGCTGACCCGCAAAGCGTTGCTTTGCTATATGAATATTTCTATTACTAAAGCAACAATTAAAAATAGAGGTTGGTGATGGAATATTTTTAATGCCACATTATAAAAAAATGAAAATTGTCAAAAAGATTTTTAAAAAATGTCAGGGTGTAGTGGATAGCCCTTACCACTTTGTGGTATGAAAAATAGATAGTAGCCTATTCTGAGGCCTACTGAATTTGCATATAAAATTTAATAAAAATCAGTCAACCTGTTTCGCAGGAGTATGGTGACTTAAACTGTGTCACTAGAATTTTAAAAATTAGATAATACTATACAGTTTAAATGTTTACTGATAGAGTTACAACTGTGTTGACCGACAGAACATTGAAACTTTAAAAAATATAATATCCATTTTATTATAATCACATCGCGTAATTTCATTACATTTACGCCGAGACAAAATATTGTAATAATAAGGAAGTCGTTTAGTGACCTCTAAATAAATTATCCTAGTATTACTACTAGTAAACTATTTATTATCTTTAAAATAATTTACGAGCCAGTGTAAAACAACATCAAATATGACGACACACCAAGTTTCAAAGCGACTGTCTCTATTGTAACGTGGGATAACTGTAATTACCACAGCGTCAGATATTTTCTGCATAAATTGAAATGTCGCATAATGTATTGTCGACTGGAATTGTTGCGTGCACTCGCTTTTGTCTGTGTCCGAGAACACGAGTCCTATTCGAACACGATACTGAGGTAATATCTAAAGAGATGGGCGCTTCATGCTTCATTTCCTACACAGAACCGTTGGCATTTCTTTTATACTTACTAAAAAAGAAAAATCACCAAACCGGTAGTTTTAGTGTCCTCACTACTACTTCCGGTCAACTTAGAGATAAATTCATTAATTAAAATTTATATTCTTTTACATTTACGCCATGCACTTACATTTAATAAGGTATTTCTATCGATAACCATTGCGCTCGTCTCTCAGGCTATAACGGGAGGGAGAGAGAGACTGTGTCAGTGGGCGCAGGTGAACGGCCGGCATACATTCGCTTATCAGCCGGCGACCGGTAGTGACGTCCCGGCGCACCTGTCGATTTCTGTACGTTTTTTTAAATATAAACTCGTTTAATTTACTTGAAACCTCTATTATACTATAAAGTATCCGTGACAGTACGCCTGTTTTTAATACCGTTTTTGATCTTATCAACAATTATAATTGTGTTGATCAGTTTTGATAAGTTTATTTTTTTAAATATATATTTTAAAGAATAAGAAAAGTTCCATAACGATATAAATGATGGACAGCAATTCGATTTTGTCATCTCGTTTCGTCCAGTCGTTTACGGATAATTGAATGCCTAGTCGCACTCTTGGACCAATCTAACCTCTCACGAACGAGTGGAAACAAGCAACAAGCATAATTCTCGAATAACATTTCGCAACAAATATTATAATTTACTGTGCGCTCTGATTGCCTAATCTCTACATGCTCAGGCGCTCGCTTTTAAGATTATTTTATAATCTTCGCGTAGATTACTATGTTAATGTATTTTTCAATAAATGTAGAGCGTTTGCCCTGGTCTTCTAGTATAATAAACGAACTATAAAAAGATGAAACTAAGTGATGGTTTGTGTAAAATATTCTTATATAGGAAAGCATCTTTGTTGGACACATTTTTTTGTTATCCATGTAGGTACTAGAAATGCTTCTCCGATGGGATTTATAACAAAATATTTCCCGGGGTTTTATACGAGCATTTTAAACTAATTTGTCTGCGAGTTAGCATTTGCTTCACTGTGCGATTTTACCCTCTTAGGAATGGAATTTCATACGCTTTCTGTCTGACTGTCAGTTACGGAAGCCTTTTATATATACAGAGATTGCTTTCCTACACACAATTATGGATACGTCTACTTATTTTCTATGTGTACTCATAGTAGCAGTGGTTGTACATTATTATTTTGTTTATATCGCCACATTAGGCCCGCAATGTCGTATCCACATAATCATTCATATTTCAACTTTCTAGTCGCTTTTATTGCAATTTCATCTCCAGCGATATCGAGGTTCACAATAATTAATCACATGTTCAAGAAAATCAACGTAAGTTACTCGTCCTCTATACGTCATCAGTGCCTTAACTTTCTACTGAATAACATTGCTGTTGCGACCTCCGCAGATTAATGTACCATGACATCACTACCATTGTCGAGTACTTTTTTATTTTCAAATTGACTTTTAATTACAGTTTAATTACTACAAGTGAAACTGTATTTTGAAGACTGTTGAAACTGACAATACGCCAATGCTTTATAAATAGAGTTGGTTAAATTAAGACAGACTGAAATTATGATACTAATACTATAATTGTCAAAGTTTGTAAATTTTATTAATAATTTATTAAATTTTAGTGTGTTTATTATCCAATAACGCTAAAACGGCTGAACAGATTTCAATGACATTTCTTGCTGCAGGGTGATGATAAAATTGTCTTAAACGTCTAAATATTCTATTCGACAACAATATATAGCGTTAAATGATTTTTAAAAAATTAAAGTATTATACGTAGTAAATTCCTCCTGCGCGAAGCCAGGGCAGGTCGACTAGTCGACCTAGCGACTTCATTCGCGTGATGCTCCATTTCTGTGGATCGCAGCGTGATGTTATATATAAGAATTTTTCAGTTCGAACAAGCACTTCCTGAGATCTCTTTAGCATTATTATAGTATGAATTTTAATAATATAACATTGTATAAATACTAAACTAATTTGTTTTGTTCACAGGTATGTTTTAATGGCAGATTAATCAACATAAGTAAAAAAACGTAAGCGAGCTTTCTCTGTCATGATCATGTCTTGATTTGGCTGATATCGTTTGATGATTATTACATTTTAACGAAGTAGCTCAATCTGCTATTAATATTCTTTAATAAAAGCAAATGGTGTCTAAATATTTTAATGATATCATGCGGAAGTAGATTATCAAAGTGATAATCACCACTTAGTTCCAAATACATTGACTTCTCGTATCCGTCGTGTGATTGTTGTTAGCTTCACTATTTATTATACTAAGTTTTATGTTGCGTTTGTCTGTTTTATTGCGAAAAACTCAAAAATCATTTCTGTGATGATGTTTAGTTGTATAATTTGTTAAGGTATTTTGTAAATTGACTAAAATATGACGATAACGATTGAGTTGAATGTCATGAAATCCAGGTGGCTACCTGAGAGCTGTCATTGAAGAAGTTACTTAATCTATTATAAGATATACAACAATACAATATTTTCTTATTTGTACTTAGCCGACCTACCCTAGCTTCGCTGAGGTGTATTTTGTTTTCGCGGAAGACATCATGTTTTTCCTTAAAAAGAAGTAACCTATTAAATAAGTTATCTAGCTATGAAAGTCTCGTACAAATTGGTTCATCGGTTTCAGAGATTAGCCGTAACAGATAGAAAATATAATAATAGAAAATACAAAATAAAATTTAAAAAATATGTTTTCGCCTATATATGGTGAAAACATCCAAATACACTACTAATAGAGGCGTTTTTTAATATTGCAAACAAACACTCCAATTTTATTTATGTATATATATTGATAATTGATATGTGATTGTAAAGTTTGTATGAATAAGTTAGTGAGAAAGATTACAACATAGCTCAGTGAAGCGAGGGCAATGTAAAAGGCAGTTTAATGCTGTGCATAAGCATCCAAATAACAAACAGACATGAACATGAGCGTTTGGCAAGAGATTTAGAGATGATTTATTGTTTTAAGTGATCTCTTGTTTAATATTGTCGTAACAACAAGGACACACTTTACCTTTTCTTCTTCGAGTTGCCTAACCCAAAACCGTCTGGATGTCGTAAAAAGCTTTGGCTCTTACAAATTTATTGCCATGTTACTTATGTATTTCTTCATTCGTAAGAAAATTTATTTTCAAGTTTTAAAGTTAATACGTAATTTTTATTCATGTTAAATTATTAATATAGATATATTATCTTGTTGATTCTGAATTTATTATAATTCTTGTCTTCCAAATTATGTATATATAGTATGATATTAAAATCTAATAGCATTTTGATTCAATCATTAGATCTATAAGTTTGACATACTATTCGGCAATCAAAATGTTAAAAATTCATCTTTTGTAGGTATTTTTTTATTGAGTTAAATAAATTCGACAAACAACATTTTTTTGTTATGATTATTTATTGTTAGTCAGCTTATAATAATTTAACCCAAAACACACGCTACGACTAAGTGTATTTTTTGCTTATATATAGTAGTTTACTACTAGCCTCCTCACGCGACTTCGCCCACGTGTTGTACCTATCGTTGTACTATGACTAAATTACGCAAATTGTTTATAAATTTGTAGCCCTATTTCTTATTCTGATATTTAAGCTATATTACTGTAAAGTTTCGTCAAATTCCGTTTAGTAGTTTCTGCGTTAAAGAGTAACAAACATCCTTCCATCCGTCCTGCCTTGGCTTTGCCTGGGTGCAATTTTCGTTTTCCTTCGGGAACTTAGAATTTTTCCGGGATAAAAAGCCGGGTAGCCTATATCCTAATCCAGGCCATGAAGTATCTGTGTGCGAAATTTCAGTGAAATCCGTTAAGTAGTTTAGCGTGAAAGAGTAACAAACATCCATCCTCTCAAACTTTCACATTTATAATATTAGTAGAAAGGATAATTGGATTAGTAGGATTTAGGAGGAGCGATAAGAGAGGATGATACAAAAGACATCAACATATGTATAGTTTAGTAGTATTAAATAGCATGACGGTGGTAATCGTGTCGCATGAAAGTTTATAATTACGTAGCGATCAAGATTGCATACATCGCTAATGTCTTGTTGACACGCGATGCCCTTGCCGCCGCCACTCATAAGTCAGATCACTTTCTGAATACCTTAGAGTGCACTGATTTTATTGTTTTTCTAACAATTTATCAAATTCAAAATATTTTATTTAAAATAGATTTTTACAAAGTACTTTTGAAACGTCAAAATTGGTCAGTCAGTTAGTTCGTCTGAAGCTAGGGCCAGTTCGGGAAGCTGTTTTCTGCGGAGAAGAGAAGTCTTTGACAAGAAACTCAACGCTCGTCGCTCTTTTCAAATCGCCATTGTTTACAAAAGTCTGGTTCACAAAAGTACAATCATTCAGCTGAGCATCAACGTCATTTTGATTCCAATCTTCCAATCATTCCAATCGTTCAAGTAATCCTGTACAGAGTAGTACGCTTTATGTATTAAACACTTTTTAATGTGAGTTTTAAATCTCTGAA
>JAOPUB010000013.1:4048818-4061585 GCA_027564055.1 Neptis clinioides
AAAAAAACGAAATAAAAAAAAACTGAGAATAAGTATAAATAAAACGTAAAATTATGTAAAAAATCTTAAGTCCCCCCGTACGAAGCCGGGACGGGCCGCTAGTAGTAAATATATTTAAAAAATAAATGAGTTTAATGTCCAATTCAAACTTAATTTAACTACTTTGTATAATTAAAAGAGAGCGAGTGACAACTTATCATTCCATTGGCCTTTATTAGCGTAAGCATTTCGTAATGATACACTCGTAATTATATTCGATAAAATGTTTTTGAACAATTTTTATTAATTAAGTTCAAACCTCATTTAAAAAAGAAGTAAATTCCATTCTACTTATAAAAATTGCTAATGTTCCTGTTTCTAAGAAAGGCTTTCCTTAGACTTTGGCCTTATAAGCTACATGGGATCCTAATTTAATGTTACATGTATACAATTATAATAATACAAAAAAAAAATAAACGACAAATAATCTGTATAGATATTAATACTTCAAGCAAAAACTTGTTATTATTTTTAAGGAAACTGACGGATGAACTTGAAATATGACATAGATAAAGTTTATATTTAGGAGAATGTGCATAAAGTCATTTTTTATACAAAATGCATTAGAAATACTTTTTATATAGTTTGTCAATATACTTTTCTGATTATATACTTTTGATTTTTTTTTCTTTTATTATGGTTATAAGGGGCAAATGAGCAGACGTCCAGTAGATGGTAAGTGGCCACCGTCTCCCTTGGACATCGCACATACAAGAGAGACACATGTACAGACAGGTTGCATCTTGCCTGGCGATGCGTTTCCACCTTGAAGAGAGGAAGGGAAATGAAGAGAAGAATGGAATGTTACGGTTTCGGTGGACCCTAAGTGTGAGGTCAGAGTCCACCAGAACCATAGCATCAACGGGATGGGTAGGGCAAGTCTGGTGTACATGCGGCTCCACCGGAACATGTTAGAGACACTTTACGGCCGGATTCTCAATCCAGTCGGGCCCCTACCACCAAGGATTACTCGCCTCTTACGAGATGCTCTCCTAGCGGCAGAGTGGAATTGTAATATAAATTTTAATATTAAATTAATAATTATCGTCTAATTTCGACCCTATTGGTCCAGCGACCACTATATAATAAAAAATAAAAACAATAAAGCAACAATAGTAGACTTTTATTTATTAATCTATCTAGTGGAAATATTGCCTTTCAATTCATGATTGTTCATCTTGTTAAATTTACACCCTTGTCGCTCACGATGTCTAACCAAGGCGTGTTGAATATAAACCAAGCTTTATAAAGTAGTAAAGTTAAATTGATTATTTTGAAGTCGGCACGAAGTCCAACGGGCTAAGTTACACGAAGCTGTAATTGAACACAAACGTCAAACACCATCTCAATTTGTGAACCGTATACGACACAGATATCCACCACTCGAATAATGATACTAAATTATCGCCTCGGTCATGTAATTACACTGCAATCGGCACTCTAATGTCTTTCATTTTGTACTGACTGTTGACTAAGCGACATATAAAATTGAGAAATTTCTCAGAAATAAAGACATCAATATTACATCATTTATCTTAGCTAATACAGTAAAAAACAGTTTTTATTTTGTTTCAAGGCAATAGATCAAAAACGTATTCGTCATGAAAATTGAATTAAAACATTTTATAAACTAGTGCAAATAGTTTAGTATAATTTCGCGTGCAAATCTGGGTCTCATTTATCAAGGATCACATAATTTGTTTTTGGACAGCTAAAGCGAGCTGTGAGCGTACTCATATCTACTCCAGGATGAAAAGCAAAGCTGTGCGTCTCATAACTCCTCGTAATAATGAAGGGGATAGAATATAGTCCACCACGCTGGCCCAGTTGCACGTTGGCCCGGATTAGCAGACTCCACACACTGACAGAGTTTTTTTTTAGGGAACTCTTAGGGAGGTGGGTTTCTTCAGGATATTTTCCTTTATCATTATTGTAAGTGATATTTAATTGCTTAAAATACACATATATAATTCCGAAAAGTCAAGTTCTAAGAATTGAATTTGGACATCCTGATATCAATGTCTTTACCTCTCGACCTTATATTATTTCAAAAATTAGAATCAGTAAAACATAACCAATATAGAATAGTTATTAGATAAATGATAGTCTCCATAAATCGTAAATGTCTTAACAAAAATCTCAACTCCAAATTAATGTGTAATAATTAATAAACATGCTTCCAAGAATTTGATTAACTCACTAAAAAAAAACAAAAAAATAATGGCTTAAAATGTTAATTAACTTAAACTTTATTATTACTTTGACTTTTAATATATTCAAAAATGTTATGTAAACCGCTTACCACAAAACGTAGCATTAAGCTGTGTGTAATCTTGACCCATAAAACACAAAATACATAAAGAATTTTTAAGACGCCAAAATTAGTTTTACGACTTATACCTGTGGTGCGTATTATTTTAAATAGCTTGAATAAAGAAAATGTTTGAGATTGAATTAACGTTTTGTTACAACTAAAATAATTTAGTGTTCTTAAGAAATCTCTAACAACCCTAATGCTATTGAGTCGTATCCCGTGAAACCCTTAATTTACGATGTTTTTGTATGTTGTATATTTTTGTATATCTTAAAAGTATTTCATAAGCATAAATACTTGCTTACTGAACATTTCTGCAGCTGCATCAGAGATTGTTACTATTTTTGATACTGCATATTGATTATCATCTAAACTATATGGAAAACTCATTTCTTACATGAATAACAGAGAATAAGAGGAATGTTATATCCTATTTTTACTATTCCCAAAGGAAAGCATCGTACGTAGCATCTTCACGTTGTTTATTTTATCTAAACACGTACATTTTAACCGAGAACCAAAGCAGTTTAAAAATAGGCCGTCCTTAACGTAAGCCCCAGTTTCTCGTGATGCATCTGAGCAGAGTTTATGGGATGCTTCCCAAAAGCGAAACTGAGTATGTATGGCCTTCAATTTACTAACGAACCACTTTACCTAGATATCCTATCATAGTGTAAATATAGATTTTTTATCATGTCTAACTAATGTCTACTATTTTGGTGTACAAGTTAATGTTGACCTATACATCTACATCATTGAGTTCTCATTATATTCTATGTATGGATATGCATAAATTTGATGTTCACCTAGATCAAGCCATCTCATTTCTTTCTTATTAACAGCGGAGAGTTCACTTTAGAGCATACCAGCGGTTATTAATGTTCGGTACCAGCTCTTTGAACAACTCTCTCCATTGTGCTTCTCATGATGTTTCACAATCTATTGTATCGCGGAGCTCATTATTGTTAAACTATTTCAACTCTCTTTAATAACCGACAAGAACTTTATCTGACATATTTTAGTTAGTAAATATTATAGGTGCTGCATGCACATTTATATAATAAAATTTTGTATGCGTAGAATGCTCCAAAACTTGTCATTTGTGGAAGTGATTAAAATCAAAATGTCCATATGCTCGCAGTTATTATTGTTTTTGGGTTGTATACACCTAAATTATAGATATTGCTGTATGTTTACTAAAATATACATAAGAAATACAGGAAATTAAAAAAAGCAATAGCTAATAAGGATTGTAGGCAAAACTTTTATGTGAGAATATTCTGATGTAAGATTATAGTGGCTGGCACTTGACAACTTTGACAATACCACCATTTAATCATGATTCAGCTTTTGCTGTAATCCTGTGACACAAGTATCGCTTGATGCAGTTTTATTATACTCGCATTCTGTACACCAGATGATATCGTCGCTCGTTATCGTCTTTGTGGTGCTAGATCTCGTCCTAATGTAGTACCGACGCCGACAGGATTACCTACGATTCGTTTGAATAACTCGAAAGGTTCCCTGAATTAACCAACACCACTGATTTATACGCTGTTAGGTAAAACGTCGAGCGTGTGAACGCGAGAACAGGTTAATGGCAGGCTATGGTCTTCCAGGGACCAAGTCGTGATTCACTGACGGTAATCGACATCGTTGCGTAGGTGTGAGAGGCGTTTGTATCAATCCAAGGATACCGACGTTCAAATGTAATTGTATTTATGTGTTTAATCTCGAATTGATGTTGTTCGTGCACGTAATTCGTCTGGTAGCTTCAAGAATAGAATGTTCAACTATTCACTTAACATATATTTATTCAAAATGAACGCGGTATTTAGTAATCAGTAATTTGTGATAAAAGTACTTTTAAAGTGTTTGAAATAGCAATCCTCTGTTAACCATCTAAACATCTTTGTATTCAACAGGAAATATGTAACTTTTTTATTAATATATCAAGATAAAACAAAGTATCTTGAATATTATGAACTTTAAAGCGTGTGAAAAAAAAATTCGCTTTAAAATCGCAAGTAATCTGTCTCACGCACATCAGATTTTATCGATATCCGCCTACCTGTCTACATGACTTGACGTTCACATCTTGGTAAACAAAAATAGAAACATTAAACTAGAGAAATAGAAAATTGAACTACTGCTAAGGCCAAATAAGAAAACATAGAAAACTGTTTTGGTTCAATCTATTAAATCATTTAAAACATGAAGCATTATAAAAACGTAATTCATATTCGTCTATTTATCGATGCTAGGAAAATAACAGCTATAAATTGTAAGCAGCGACCGCTTAATCTTGCATGCATCGGTAACCGCTGTACTATTTTCTTTTGCATTCACGTATAGCTCTCACTCTTGAAATTTGAATGCGAAATCGTTGTCATTGTACGGTCCTCGCTCTCGCGAGCACGTTATCTAATATATTTCCAACAATAGATCTACGGACCTAACGCAGCGGCTTCCGTCGACATCCGTTACGCTCTCGTGAATTGGGTAAATAGTGCACTCGAAATTAACAAACTTCACTTTTTCCTGCTTGCGAAAGTATCACATAGTCGTTAACGGTTGACGCTGATCATGATCGCGTAGTTTGCTATGGATTATAAACATAACACTGTATGAAGCTGCAGACACACAGATTTGCACAGTTGCTCGAAAAGTACGTTAGATAGCTTCAAATTCGTTATGCAGATTCTAGCAAATGGTTCGCACGGCAATCGGAAGCGAGACGAGCTAACTGGAGCGACTAATATTCAAATGGACGGGTTTTTAAAAGCTAAAATCTCGCTGTCGGCAACTGTTCTGCACGTATTATTTCCTAGTACACTTGGAATTTAACCTTGACAATTGTATAATGCCTTGAAATCGATAGGTTAACAGAAATACGTATCGCAGCATGTGTTTAAAAGTAATCACTTCTTTTGTGTCGTTATTTATATTTGTACAGGTGTAATAGAATCTATGACCGAGAGTCCCTCATTTAAATACATGGTCGGGGCTGTTATTTAAATTGAAAGTATGTAATTACGGGCTCGTTTATTCTTAAAAAAATATACTGCATTTTTTAAATAGGAGCCTTTTTATTAGTGCTACAATTATTTGCATAGTTGTTAGAAATACAGGTCGATTTTACTTACCGCTACACTTTCGTTGGCGATATGCAAATCAGAGCGTGAGCGTGCTTGGCGTCCGTGACATACCGTCTCTAATAAAATTGGTTTGGAAGAACAGCGCGACTGCATTTCTGTCTGATTACAGATGTTATTACAAGCATTATTAGAAATGACGGTAATATTCTCGTGCGCTATGGCATTGCTTTCACCTACATTTCAGCAATTTGACTGACGTCTCTAGTCCTGAATTTCTACTTGTGTCAGGATAGCGACGTTCACCGAGTAATGTGTGGGAAACTTGCGGGCGAAACATTTTTTTAATTGCCTTGCGTTGGCTCCACGGTGTATTATTATTGCGGGGCCTAATGCATCGCGGGACACAGAAGTAAGGCGTCTAGCTGTCTCCGGCCAATTTTGTTGTTAATTATCTTCAATCGGCTGTCTGCACCGGCACGTCTGGCCGGTAACATTGCTGAAAGTAGGCGACGCACATGCGTTGCTCATAAACTCGTACATCGTGGCTATCCTCAGTTCCTTTTATTTGTTGCGGTTCATTGACTTATTGCTGGATTCATTTTTTTGTTTCTATATGCTACTCCAAGGGTGTAAAGATGTAACGATAAATGTTGTTCCTCAATTTTAAAGTTGTATGCTGTCGTAATTTCTAATTTTCTTTTCTAAACTAATGTTGACTTAATCGTTATTATAAAATATTTTCAAAATATTTAAATTATATATGATTTATTTTACTCATAATTAAAATGTAAATGCATTGAAGAATCGCTGAATTATCCAGTGAGTATTCTACTTCGTAATTCACCGTGAAGTTAGCGGATTCATCCTCAATCACTAAGTTCACGCCAAGCCTATGAATCTGTTTTAAAGTAATTGCTGCTTTCTAGTATCTATTTAGGGTTTAGTAGTTTATTGCCTATTAATTTTTATGTCTACGCGCCATTTCTCTGTTGACTTTTCTGAAAGCGATGCAGGGAATGTTAGTCAATAAAATGTCTAAACTGAACCACACTTATGTTACCTCTTTATAATAGCAGATATTTACTACTTATTTTTTTAGCCTTATTTTTTTTATTTAGGAAGCCCTAACGTGACAAACTGAATGGCACTTAATACATATTTCCTGAAAATAAATCTCGGTAAAATTGTTATACTAATATTTTTTTACTAATTGTACTTCTTTGAATTCTCATGCTTTAAAAATAACGTTAAGAAAGAATGCATCCAAATACTTCATTAAGGCCATAACATTTTCTAATCCCGTTATCTAAACCTAAATCCTTAAATAATGGAAAATATCTATAATGTTAAAAGCGTAGGTTGATGTAATTGTCTTTCTTGTAACTAATAATTATTTATCATTCCGCCAATGTATTTCTCGGTAATCTCATAAATATGGTGAATTATATAGAATATTATGATGTAATTTTACATATAATAAAGAGGTAATCTACTCTCAAAAGAATTTGCTGCCAAAAGTTTGACAATTCGAAGATGATGTTTTTAGTAGGAAAATAAATACACATATTTTCATCCTCCTCCTCTCGCTCCCTAGCTGTAACAATGAAAAGGACAACAATTAAGCTTACAACAGCACACAGATTGAATCACCGCTAATAACGAGATAATCACGGCTCTGAACCTGTAATTTCTCTAAGATTTATGAGATATGTGTGATTATAGTAATTGCCGAAATGAATAGGTTGTTGAGTGTATATCGCGCTTTGTTACTATCCAACAACCACCTGGCTGAATGAATAGAAAAAATTGATGTTTATATTAATTTTGTGTTTGATATCATCAATATAGTGGCACAAAAACTACGCTCACATTGGGCCGTAGAAATAAGCAAAATATTCCCATAATACTTGTCAGAGTTCCAGTAAAGGGCCTTGGTTAAGGATGCAGAAATTATGTCATTAACTAGACCCTTTAATGTCAATAGGACAATGCATCTCATCGGTGATATGCTCAAAAAGACAGACTTAAAAAACATTTAAAAAAACATGAAATATCGTATCAGTTTACATCATAAATATTGTTTCTTTTTTTTCAAAAACAAAGAGATGACGGCAGTTATCGTAATGTACAAAGACAAACTACTATTCGATTCTTCACTTACGTAATTCGTACCAGTCCTGACAGATAGCGCTACTATTTGTTTGTTCTCTTCAGTTGGGCTCCATATATTGAAAATATTTCAAAGTTGATTTCAAAACAATGATTAAAATGTTAATGCTTTATTAGATTGAAGTACTACAAGTAAGTATTTGTTTAGTTGCCAAATTAAACATATTATTTCATACTAGCCGCTTGGTTTTATCTACTTAGTATTTTATTTAAATTAACATTAACTGGCGACTCCTTTCTTTGTCCAATCAAATGAAATAAATCATATGTCCCCCTCGAAGTTAAACTCTTAAGTACTGTTTTAAGTCATTGTAATCTGTTTAGTAATATCAGAGTATCCGATTACCAAATAAACAAACACTAAAATTTTTTTTGGTCTATATTGCTGTTATAATAGAACCCCTTCATTAAATTACTTAAATATCTTCTATGTACAGATAGACGACAGTTAAAATTTTTATTAATATCTATAGATTTTCTCACTTTTCGTTATAAATTTCTTATATTTAAATTTATTTATAGTGTTGCTTTACGCTGAAATTAACAGATCGCAAGAATTACAGTTGTAATGTCTACGATTACTTGTAATTAACTGCAAGTCCTGTGCGGTCAGACACGTGTAATTTTTATCTAATCATAACGTTTGCCAATGCGATGTCTCATTTTTTGCTCGTTCATCGCGTACACATCATAAAAACATACACCGTCTGTATTCACAACAGGAATTATTTAATAATAAGCTTTCGAATTGCCTTTCAGTGCGGATTAACACACACTATTTGGTATGTCGAAAGTTTTTTGCCATTATCAATCGCCGTTTTGTTCTTAGTTTTTTTATCCAACTATAATGAATGGTGGTCCGTTGACATCTTCATCTTCGTGTGAATAGCCGACGTGAATACCGCCCAAATGATGGGGGGCAAAAAAACTACAATCGAACAAGTCGTCGCCTTTTCTTATGGTGAACATAATTCTCTCCACATTTATTTGCACTAAGCCTAGAATATAGTTAGATCGCTCTAGGCTTGATTTCTACAAACTTATTAATATTACATACATTTTATATTCTATACTCTTGTTCATTTAAAACACTAAAATGTAGAGTTTATAACCAAAAAATTTTAAACTTAGTAATGATACAACTCTTGCCCTTTCGACCTATTTTTAACACATCAAGCGCTGATTTGAATTTCTAATATTAACATGTTCTACGGAAACCAATCGCATCTCAAGATCAAAGAGATCTAATCGCATTACGAAGGGATCTTAAGGCGGCATGTGAAATATTAGCTTAATGTATTTCACAATCTAAAAGTACTTTTAACATATGCGTTACTTATGTTGAGATGTTTATTTTATTTATGGAGGCATTAACATGTAAATTTACATCCAAATATATGAACCTAAAATTTTCTGTAATCGGTTTTTCCTAAGTAAGCACGAAATACTAATATCATCAAGAATTTGTTATGTTCTCAGGGATATTAATCTCATACAAATAATCTCACAAGTAAATGTAAAGTTATGTTAACGTTATTTTTAATGTATTCATTAGAAATAGCGCCACTCAAATAGTATTAGTATTTTTTTTATTTTACAGGTTTTAAGAAAACGTTCAGAATGTTTCTTTAGGTAAATTCAATAATTGATAAGCCTTGAGCATGAATTTCAGTTATTTCAATAACTTTTTTTTGGGGGTTTTAATTGTTTTCAATGAGTTTTTTTGAGAAAAAAAGATTTTTTTTGCCTCTTATCCTAAACCCTGGGTTTGTTTTTATCCAAATGGGTAAAGGATTCTGACGTGAATCGTGAAATGGGCAATACTACTTTAATATAACATTTTTACTTTGACTTAATTAAAAGTAACTAGAGTGTCTCGATGTCAATGTACCTGCATCTATGTCGAGGTGTCGACTAACATTCCCCTCGCTGTCGCTCCCGCGTACCTCGGGACTGGATGGCGATCATACCGACGTCTTTACTGCCTGTCGGTTCTGCCAAAATTCCATCCTCGTGCCAATTTCAAGAGAACTTAAGTTTCGAGTAACCCCGCTACAAAATCATAAACGTTGATTTTACTGTTCCTTTAATTCCATCGTCTGAAACATCTTTTACTTTTGTATTTTTATTAAATAAATTTTAAACACTCGGATACACGGAATTTTATGATACTCAAAGGCGAGTTGCATTAAGAAAGATAACATTTAAATAGGGTGTGGTGCGTCTGGAAGCCCGGAGTTAAGGAACTGTGTACAGTTACGAAATTTACGAGCGCCGCTGAATGCCGAAGCAGCCAAAAACCTAAAAAGGAATTCTCGAGTTTATTGTTCAAAGAAAAGGCTTTTAAAACTCAACTGAATTACATATGAGTGTATACTTGCAGTGATTATAAAATAATTCGTTGGTTTTATTTAGCTTTCTTTTCAATTCGCATTATTTTACATAAAGTTTAATTGTGCCATCTGGGTTGAAATATTTTTTGAAAGATTTTTTTGCTCCTCACTGCAACAGGAAATAACAGAATTTACCATCTAACAGGAAAACATTGTTGCCACTACGGGTAAATAATTTTAACCAGGTTTATTTCGTCCCTCAATTATTGTCAGAGTTTTATTCGCTTTATTCCCCGAAATGCTCCTGGTTATTAGTAGTCAACACAAGTTACACACACGGTAAACAGGACAAACTAATATTATAGCGACAATAATGATGTCACACCTCCAATATAGTTTGTCTACAAAGATAAAATTCGGTTATTCACCTTGCCTCTCTTCGTGCCAGTTGGAGCATCGCATGACAGAATACAATGTGAGTATTCATTGGTGACTGTTCGAAAGCCAAAAGTACAAAGTACGAACGGTACGACTTCGAGTCGGGTTCACGGCCCCTGCCTTTGTTGACGTGCCGTGATAGATTTATGGGTTGAATCTTGATAGAAATGTGACGGAAGTTCTTCTTACTTATTTGCATATGTGGAAATTGTGAAATATGCTTTTAAGTTTTCACACCTACTTTTCATTCCATTCGTTTTTGCGTATCTTCTGTGATTGCGAGCGAGTTTACTTAATTATAAATAAGGCATAGGTGCTATAATATTCAGGATTACTTAAATGATGAGAATCTCAAGCTAAATGATTTCTATAATAGATAAACATGTATTTTTGAAAAGAGTGACTGTTAAGTTTCTTTCCGACCCTTCTCAACAGATAACTGCTTTTCGCTGGTGTGACTGACTGACTGAATTACTAATTTTTGACGTATCAAAAGTATTTTAATTTACGACCATATTTTGTTAAATTGTTTATATTATAACAGCAATTTTTACGCTGTCGTGTTCAAAAACATGTCAACCTGTTTAAATCCATTATAAACTTTCAAGATATATCCCTTTTTTATCCAGGAAAACTGCATTTATTTTTTGCTATGTCATTATAAAATAATTTGCAAAAGAGCACTGACACGTAATTTTTAAAATAAAAAAGGAATGAAGTTAACTTCGTTGCTAAAGTGTGATGGAACGGGATGCAGCTGTTCCTGCCCTTACAAGGCGCGGTGATTTATACGGATCAGTTATACAATTAAATGTAGTTAAAACATTATACAAGTATTATAATTGTACACTACCGGCGTTAACTGAAGCCCGGAGGTGCTTTGAGCTCTTCTCACAAATGTTCATATGTGCCCTTGAAAATATACCAATTGCCTGCAGCGTCTCTTGAGATATGTGTGCTGATATAATTTTTGAAGTGTATTCTTTCATTCAGTTTCATACTCGTAATGTCGTAGTATTGTTATCGAGTCATGCAATATATCGTGCTCATCAAACTAATATTTAGACATCCACCTACGTTTTAAAATATTTCATACAGATTGTACAATGGAAATAAATATTATTCCAATTTGCAATCAATTCTATTGTAATGCTAACGAGCCTCGTCCCAAAAACTCGGTCGTTACTCGTAACCTATGCCATGAGATTTTGTAACTGATATTGCTTCTATACGAGTTCAGTTGCTCTGGGAATATTTCAAGAATAGAACAAGTCTTCGAAAGCTTTATTAAACGTTTCGTTTTATTAAGAAGTTAACTCTCTTTGTAAAGCCTGAAAATACACAGAATATTTTAAAATTTTAGATAGGTTTTCGTTTGTTTGCTCAGATGTTCAGGCTGTATAATAGTTAAATATAAAATTAATAAGTTTTAGCATGAACTAATCCAAATACGTTTTAATCCAGATAATGAAAATTACATCGTAACATGTAGAGTGTCTATTTTTTTCTTACTTTTCCTTATTGTTTATAATTTTTTAACAATAGATCATTCATTACAATATAGCCTAAAAGAGGAGCGAAGCTTTACACAATCCTACGCCATAGTAAAATACTAATTGTATCAATGTACTTTACTAAGGTCACAGATTCAATTACGTTTACGCCTTTATCTACAGTGCAAATATTTGTCGCGGTTTTCACACTAAGCCGATATTATGTTAGGTTGTTGACACAATAAGCACTTGCTACGCGGTCTAATAAACGTTAAATAATAATATTTAATTGTATTTCTTCGGTATTCTAAGGATTTGTACGTAAATTAAATATATTTTCACTTTCTTTTAATGTAAACTTGAAAATTTCAGTGCAGATTTTCTAAAAGTTTCCAACAAATTCTAAACGACATTTTAAATAGATAAAATGGTAAAAATAGGGTATTTCTAGCTTCTATAAAGTAATATATAAATTAGAATTCTCTCCCTAAGTTGTTTCAAAAATCTTTCCCGTCATAGTTGCTATTTTAGACTAAACAAAGCTAGTAATATGTGTCTAACTTTAAGAAATCGACTCTATTTAAAGATATTTTCCACAAAGGAAGTCCTTAAAACGACACGTCTTGAATATCAAAAAGGCTCTGGCAAGTCTTTATAAATGGCCAAATGATCCTACTATTTTTGGATGTAAAGAATAAAATATAGATAATATTATTTGGAGCATTTTTGGCATGTTGCCTGTTTGTTACAAGTGTGAAGTAACAAGTGTGGCGTCTGAATCTTTCAACAACCATTATGATTTCGTATATTATATATTATTTCATCTTACTATCTTACTAATATTATAAATGTGAAAGTTTGTATGTTTGGATCTTTGTTCCTC
>JAOPUB010000013.1:4072222-4082284 GCA_027564055.1 Neptis clinioides
TTTTATAGTCTATAACCTTCCTCGATAGATGGACTATCCAACACGAAAAGAATTTTTGAAATCGAACCAGTCTTTCCTGAGATTAGCGCATTAATAGCGCACGAACTATAATCGCCTATTGCAATGTCGTATCAATTCATACGCTCCTATGAGTCGTAGCGTGATGTTTTATAGCCAATAGTTAATAGTTCTTGAAATTAGCGAGTTTAAACAAACTCTTTGGTCTCTCAATGGTCAGACAGCTTAACATACCCTCCACTTGTTTGGAAAATGCTTAAAGCTTGTATTTGTTGCGAAAATTGCTGTTGCGCTTGAGGTCCATTTTGAACTATCATTGGTTGTCGGGCAGGAGGCGCAGGCGCACCTGCAGCCACTGGACTTGTCCCTCGAGCAGGCGGTAATGGGGGCGCTGGTGATATGCGTTTCATATACTGTTGCACCGAAGGCGGAACGGGAGGTGTCGATGGGCATCTTGGCGGTGGAGGAGGCGGAGGTTCAGAAAAGGCTGATGGTGAATACTGCCTACTCAATTTTTCATGGGGCAAAGGTGGAACATCGGATTGCCTTGGACTATCCGATCTAGAACTACCAGCCCCAGAGTCAAGGGCTGGACTACCTCTGTGAAGATTAATTTCACGTTCTAAGCTAGGTTTCCTAATGAGCTTTGTGCTTAAAGCACTTAAATTACTCGATTTAAGAACACCATTGAGAGGTTCTTGCTTCTTTGAAAGATAATCGAGTGCAGCATCAAAACGTCCACCTGCATATTTTAAAGCTTTGACAGCTGGGTCCTGAAAAATTAAATATTAAAAATGAAAACTTATGATGCAAGTTACAATATAAAAAAAAATTATTATTATAAATTGTACCACTGAAAAATTTATAGTACTTGGTACTCTGTAGCCCCTAGCTACACCATAAATATATTTATTTTGGTGGCTATCCATATTTTCTGAATAAATTATGCAAAAATTATTTCTTATAGACTAACTTTAGTCTTTCTGAATCGTCAGTAGCCCCTTGGTGCAGGTGTGGGACTTATGATCGACACAATCAATAGGTTGTGAGTTCAAACCCCAGTCATTGAACTACCTGATGTGGCTCACTCCTAACATAAGTATAACAGGAATATTAGTTGTTTGTAATCAAAACTGCCAGTAATCTATTAAAAGAAAAAAACTAACACACTATAGCCTAAAACATGTAATGTCCAGACTATTCTAAGGGAATAATAGCAATAACAGTAACATATGTTTATATATAACTTATTTTGTATACTTGAAATATATTGAATAAAATGTTGACGTAATTTAAGATTAAATAATGAAATACATTTTGTAATATTATTATCAATATTCATATATCACAATTTTGTTTCATATTTGTCAATTCATGTAATACTAGGTGAGCCATCCTGACTTTGCACAGATACAGTTGACGGGAACAGTTACATACAAATCATCGATTTATCAATAAATATTTAATTTTCATCATATTGTAGCTAAGATATTCAGGGACTAACAATAGTAAATATATTTTATTATTATACTGTGCAATATCTGATTTTTCCAGGATAAAAAGTATCTGTGCACCAAACTTCATTGAATTTTGTTCATCTGTTTTTCCCTGATTTAGTAACAAACATCCAAATATCCATACAAACTCTCATTTATATATTAGTGAAATTTTTGAAGTATCTTTAAATAATAATTAAATAAAATTATTAATAAAATAACTACTATTGCATTATCTATCTATTACAGCTTAGCTGATATAAATGAATTTTTATTTTTATTTTTTTTTTAAAAAGACATCTAGCAAGTCTTTCTAGTGACCCAAACGGTCACTAAATACTAGTCTTCCTGTTCTTCCCTCCAAGTAAGCTAAAATGCTTGTGTTAGGAGTGGTGTACATCAGTAGCTCAATGAGTGTGATCTGAACCAATTACCTATTGTTCATGAATCCAATGCCCAAACCACTGAGCTACAGCTACTTAATTTTAATAATTAATTTTAATCCTAACCCCGTAGAAAAGATTTTCGAAGAATCCCATATACTAGGTCTAGAATTACATGTTATTTGCACTTCTTCTTTTATTACATAGATAAGTTCTTTCATAACTTATTGAAAAATTTTGATGCGAACCGAATTTAAAGGTTTTATGCAGGCTCAGAAAAATCAACAGTATTAATTAGATTGATATTTTCCACAAATATTAAGAGACAAACCAATTAATATCAAAGAATTTGTCTAAAACAACCAAGGGAATAGAGTACAATCATTTTCTGACAAGCGTCAGAAATTCAAATATGATGATTTTTTAGGTTTTCACAATTGCTATACATTTAAAATTTAAATACATATGAAATAGGTAAGAACTTACTTCATCATAACCCAGCGCTATCAGCTGATTAAGTGACTGAGGTAACACACTCAAGTCCTTGTCAAGTCCATTCCCAGAGGATGAACTAAAGCCAGAACTGACGCCTGAGCTGACAGTGCTGGCTGCTGAAGAGCCAGGGGGTTCCAGGCTCCCATTGTTAGCGAATGGGAGTAATGAGTTACGTATCTCGGCTAGCGCTTTCTGGTTGTACCCTGATGAGCGCGTGGCCGTCTTGCCGGGCGCCGGCGGGTTCATGGCGCCCGCGCCCGAGCCCCGCACCTCTCACCCCACGCCTCCCATCACATGAACACCTGTCCCCTACACACACTCACAGTTCGCATTTGTACTTCTTTGTTGGCACTGACACAGTCTTGGTTTTACAAATTTCTGGTAGGATTATGATTGTCTCAATTTTCCACTTCAATTGACATTTTACAATAATATTTGAAAACTGAAACAAGAACACAAAATACATTAACTATAAGATTTTCAAGAGTAAAACAATCTGAAGTCAGAATGGCCGGAATGACAAACAAATATCTCCCTTAGATTTAATAAATCTTTATCCTATTGGATTTTCATATTAAGATATCTAAAATATAAAAAAGTTTTATAGAATAAATTCCCCGAGATTATTGTTTTTGTTAGGAAAAGAAGAGAAAAAATTTGGTACATGTAAGTTGTAAATAAAAACAACGGTCTTCTAATCTTTTGAGAACACAAAATGTTTTTTTTCTTTTCAGGTCCATTCTAATATTATTTATTTTGCAATCAGAAAAGACTGAGTTCATTACTATAATAATGTTTTATCCAAGCCAATTAGGTGTTTTTTTTTAAGAAACTACCTAATTGTGTATATAGTGTTTTGGATATTTTTTGTTGAGCAATATAAAGGTTTGGTCACAAAACAATATGCAGCAAACTATTGGACACAACACACAGACTGCTCGTCTGACATACACTTGCAGTCAGTACAGCAAACACCTAAGGAATGCCAAAATTAGAGTCAGATTTGTTTAACATAAATTAGCGACTGCAACAGTCACTTTATATGCAACGATATGTAAAATAAACAAATTACCTGATTTTATTTACTCCTCAATTCCTAACGTGACTCCTAGACGTCATAATCCAGTAAAATATAAATGTATTAGAATGCTCTCACATTACCGATGACATCTTTCTTGCACAAACTATGATTACAGAACAAACTTTCATGCATATACGACACAATACGAAATGTATTGCCCTTAATGTTACAGTTTAATAGTCGAATTACGAAAACAAAGAACTAAAACACAGACATGCAAGTTGGCAAACCATACAAAGCGACCATTTTGAAGAATTACCACATTCCATAGTGTGTCCTAAAAGCTACGCCAAACTGACGTTTACGATTCATACTTATTTTTACTTTTACGATTTTTTTTACGGATATATAAAACAATTATTTGTAATTATTGTAACAGTTATCTATACTATGTTTCACATAGTTCTAAAAGTGTGAATTTATAAAAACCGCTTCTCTGTTTCGAATAATATTATATATTTACATTCCGATAATTTTTTTGAGTGATATCAAGGCATTTTTATAAAAATAAAAGTTTCTTTATCTAATTACCTGCACATGGATTTTTTAAATATCATAGCAAACAATGTAACAGAATTATACTTATATTTTTAATATGATTTGGGTATGGGTTTTGTTAAATAACAAAATAAGAATTTCCTATTTGAAATTGATTAATTCAAAATCGATTCTTAAAACTCGATAAATCTATTTCACAAAATAAATCGATTTGAAATCCCAAATATTCAACATTCTAATTTTTCTGTGACGATTATAACTACAAAATTAGTTAATTATGTGGTGGTTTGATAATAAACTAAAAGAGTGATATATAGGCTATATATCACTCTTTTAGTTTATTATCAAAACTTGAAAAATACTTTTTAGCCGTTACAGTAAAGGTATTTGGATTACCTTTTAGCATTACTTAATCGATTTTGTTTTGATCAATTTAGATTGGTTTGGAGTGAGTATCTCTAATTCTGTGCTTTCATCCTGCTTATTTAATCTGTGTTAACAGAAATGTTTGTTTAATAGTTTTATAAAGAAACCATCTCCAATACATCGATATAAAAAACAAAATTAGCTAAATTATGTAGGTATTATCAAGCTACACCTTGAGCTTTCATTTTGACATCAAGACACTCAGTCGTAAACTCTATCATGTTAAACTTTTCAAACTCTATTAGTATATTCATATAAGACGATTCAAATGCTTTTAAGCAATCAATTATTCCCTTATTCCTCATAGAAAAGAAAAGTATAAGCTTTAATGGTTAGGTGAGTTTTGAATTGCAGTTCTTTTATATTAAATTTAGTTTTTTTTTTATATCAAATATAAGTTTCTAACCATTAGTATCCTGTACGAAATACGGTTATAATGATATATCTGTCGTCTCGTGTTATTGACGTGAATACGTCTTTTAAACTGCTTCTATAGGGAGGCAATTCAAAAAACGAATGATAACTAAATCGGTGGATATAATTTGGTGTTGCAACTATATACCTGTACTGTAATCTCCATCTAAAATGCAATTACCTACACCACTGGATAGCTAATGGGTCAATTAGAATAAATATATGAGAAATGCAATATGCACAATAGAGCTAGAATAAAATACTGATCATTATATTATGAAACATTATGATAAGTCTTTAGGTATATTAAAATTTAGTCTTATTCATATGTATATATATAAAAGACGTAGGATATTTATTACCGGCTGTATGCCATATATTGCAATAAATTATTTACCGATTAATTTTTATTTCATTTGAAGTCGTTTTGGCATCTAAATATTTTTTATTATCTGTGTGCACAGTGCATTTATTTCACGAGCTGTCAACTTGTCACTGTCAAAACCAGATGTAAGACTGCTGAATATTGGTCTTGGTGTACAAATAAAACTATAACAGATATTAATTATTTATATGCGTAGAATAAATTAACTTTATCTATGTAAATTAGTCAGTTATGAGAACATTAATTGTTTGATGAAACACATTAAACGTTAATGTGCGCTCACTAAGAATAAAAGTACCGATTTACATATTCAAAAATGTCTCAATGCTTACTCTTGTTTTCCCTTTTCTTATTTTCAACGCATTATGTGGCGCCGGAGGAAAATGCAGTGTACGAATATGGACCGGATAATTTTAAACAACAAATAGAAGATCTGGATGGAAACTTTATAATGTTTTACGCTCCATGGTTTGTGTTTACTTACTGGCATACATCTATTAATTAATGCGTTTATGAGCTATTTTCATACTGATGCGTAAAAAGATGATTCTTAAATTAAACTAAACAGATATTCAGTTTTAACCATATATTATCTCTTTTACAATCAAACTCTGCCTACACATTTTTATACTACATTTTCTTACCCAAATACCCTCAAGACATTCTTCTTTTAGACAACCATGTCAATACAATTTTTAATTAAAAAAATAAAAGGTAATAACATATTCTTTTCAATTTGCAATATTCAACATTAAATTAATAAATATTTACACAATATTTTTAAGGTGTGTAAGCTTTTCTACATTTATATTTTATTTTTTAACTAGTAGACTCATACCGTTGTCTCTAAGCTAAAATATGTTTAATTAGCAATTGGTTCTTCCGAAAAAAAAATGTAATATTCTATCTATTTGGTTATTTTTGACCATCCCTTGGAGTAAACTATTCCACTAGAATTGCTTCTTTCTGGGATGAAATATATCCAATTTTTAAATACATGTTATAAAGTTGTTTGTGTGTATTTTATTGAAATCAGTTATTTTAGTAGTATGCAAGTATAAATATGTTAACAGATTCTTTTGGATACTATTTGGATAATTTATTTGATTGGGATTTTAAGATGTAATAATGTTTTTGGTTAAAATAATAGTCATATTTTATTTTCATTGATCCAATAAGAAATGTATAATGATGGAGATGTTGGTTTATTATTATGTAACTTTATTCATATGTAAGTGAATCTAATATGTTTAAATAACACTGATTTATTGCAGGTGTCGTCATTGTACTGAATTTCACCCAATCTGGTCTGAATTGGGAGAACTTGTTAATACAGAAGGATCAAAGTTTGCAATTGCTCAAGTTGATTGTACAATATATCCAAAATTATGTCATGAAAATGATATTACAGGTGATTTATTAAAAAAAAGTTTAATAACATCAAGAATTTTTTAGTTTATTTATAATTAATTATTATATATGTTTTAGGATATCCAACACTTTTATATTTTTACAAGAATTCTTTCTCACCAGTTGAGTATAAGGGAACAAGGGATTTGCCATCTTTGACTCTTTTCTTAAGTGAAGTTTTTACTATGAAATCTGAGGTATATATTATATTTTTAAAATATACAACTACATTTTTATTCATCCATTATATTTCTGATATTTTCCTTATTTTTTAACAAACTGATGTTGAACTTTAAAATTAATTAACCAAACTTGATAAATGTTTCCTCTCTGTATCTGTAAATTTATATTAAACTTGAGAAATAGGATGATTTTAAACTCAATATTTTTTATTGCACAACTAAAAATATTTTACAGGGTAATTGTAACTATAATTTTTAACTCTACACTCAATTTATTTAAATAAAACACAACTTTATTTTTGAGCATAAAAATATTTCTATCTATGTATATTTGTATTAAGAATTTACTGGATATTTTTTTACAAATAACTAGTATTCCTAAGTCCTCTAAGTTGTACATGGTATCTTTCTATATCATATGCTTCCATTTGCAGGGAGAAGAAACTGAAAAGTCTTCAGAGGTCAAAATTTACAGCGGCATGGCCTACTTAAATGATCTCAATGTTGAAAAGTTTTTATCAAAAGGCCAACATTTTGTCATGTTTTATGCTCCATGGTGTAAAGCATCACAGGTGTGCATAATTTTTTTTTAGCTATAATTTTTTTGTATTGATGTTTTTCCTTAACAAAAGTGCCTATAAAATTATAGTTTTTTAGAGATTTGCTCCAGTATGGGCAGAATTGGCTGTGCAGTATGCACACAATGAATACATTCACATTGGAAGAGTTAATTGTATGGATAACGAAATGACTTGCAAAAACTTTGATATAAAACAATATCCATATCTGCTTTGGATTGTTAATGGAAGAATTGTAAGTATTATGTACTGTTATTTGAACCCAAATTACTAATTATTTAGATAATACAGTTTAGAATATTATACAAAACACGATCTGATTCTCAGCAACAGACAAAATTATTTTTGTCTTTTATGGCACAAAAAAGCAATCAATATGACCAACCTCATTAAAAATCTTTAGATTATAACAAAATCTTTTAATATAAATAAATAGAACCCAAATTCATAATTGAAACTGTGCTAAGGGGCTATTCAAATGTTACGTATTGCAAAAGATCTCCAATTATCAACCCCCTCGCCCTGTATGTCAACAAAAGTAAGCAAAGCACTAATATCCTCCCTTCTCCATGCTTACATAAACACCGATGCATTAACAACTCATTTTATGTAAGGATTTCACGCCCCGGTGTATATTTTATCGGTGACATACATACAATGGGATCCCCCCCACACCCATTATCATTAAAAATAAGCAAAGGAAAGACCCCCGCGCCCTATAATGCTGACGAAACACCTTAACCTTTTCAATCCATATTAAAAGATTTCAACCTATTTATTAATAATCTTTAAAAGTATACATATATTTTTTTTACAGATGGGAGTAGGAAATGTAATGCATACACTGGAGAATCTCAAAGCTTATGTAGAAAAAATGATGCTAACAGAGAATCATGATCCAGAAAAATTTATGAAGAAGAAAAAGGCACTGCCTGTTGCAAGGATATCTGAGGAAACATTTGAAACGTTTATGGAAAAAGATTTAGTTTTTGTCAACTATTTTGCGCCATGGTAGGAATATTAAATTCCATTTCCTAAACCCAAAGATCTTTTTCGTCTATTGTTATTGCGTTACTTGAAGCGAAGCGCGTGCGGGCCGCTAGTTATTAATACGAAATTAAATTTAAAGATATTTCTTAATTTATTCCTAAATTAAATATTGTTAAATTATCGCTTCGCTTCGGGTGTTTAAAGAAAAAAAGATGAGTGTAGCGCAATCGAACTAACCCTCGTATCCCACTGGAACTGTACCTTTCTCTGGGGTTAGCAATATGTCATGTGATAATTAAGATTACAAATTATATGCGTATAAAATTTCGTTCGGATCTATTAAGGTATATGAATAGTACTCATCTATCCAACGGGAACTATACGTTATTCCGGGATAAAAAATATCCTATTTTGTAAGTCAGCCCATAAGATGTGTGTATGCTTGTAATTTCATGCAAATCGATCCAGCCGTTTCAGCGTGATGCGCAAACAAAGGTTCACACACAGACAAAAATTCAGAAAAAAATTTTTTTTGGCCTTTATCGGTCTTATAATGTTCCCCCTTCACTAAAATTTATGAGATATCTTACATTTTTATTGTATGTATAGATTAAATTAGGGCCAATATGAATTTTATTCCAAATTTAAAAATCAAATATTAATATCAATAGTTCAAACAAACTCTTTAGCTTTATAATATTAGTATAGATGTGTTTTTCGGGATAAAATGTAGTTATATGTTAATCAGCCTTCTAACCATATTACAAAACTTTTTATTTTTCAGGTGTGCTCATTGTATGCAGTTGAACCCTCTGTGGATAAAGCTGGGTGAAAAGTTTCAAAACGAAACCAGAGTGTTGATAGCTGATATTGATTGTGTGAGGTCTAAAACTATTTGTGAGATGGAAAAGGTATTAAGTTTATTATTTATATAAACCACACATAAAAAAACCCCTTTTGATAAATATGTATGTACAAAATCCAACTTGAACTGCGTAACATTAACAATTAAAATTTATTTCTCGGAATTATAGTGACGTTTTGCGTGATTTTTAGATTAATGGCTTACCAACGCTAATTCTATATAAAAAGCAGAAAATAGTTTTCG
Organism: Neptis clinioides; assembly: GCA_027564055.1. Taxonomy (NCBI): domain Eukaryota; kingdom Metazoa; phylum Arthropoda; class Insecta; order Lepidoptera; family Nymphalidae; genus Neptis; species Neptis clinioides. Next base: position 4,081,687 of record JAOPUB010000013.1, read on the forward strand.
CCGAACATGGTGGGCAGCCATTGGAAAGTTTGATAACAATAGTAAATGAACATTTACAAGATTCCACGAGTCCAGCGTCAGAGGAACTCGTTACACCCGAAGAAACACAAACCAAAGATGAACTCTAGATGAAATAAAGGAATGGTTAAAACTTGTTATTATTTCCACTTGTCACAGTCCTATCTGGAATGGGAGTTCCTGTGGAATAGGTCAGAATAATCTGTGTAATTTATGTAAATTTTTTTACATGAATAATTCGTTACTTGAATTGTGGATATGTGTATATCCAAACTAATAATATTAATGCAAAAATAACTCTGTCTCTCTGTTTGTCAGTTAATCACACTTAAACCACTCTGAACCGATTATGATGAAATTTCGTAGTGCACTATTTCCATGTAGATGATATAGTTTTGCTAGAAATATAGCATTCGCCACATAACTTTACGTTTGAGAAAAGATAGTGGGAGAATATCGCGCATTGAGTTTATTATCCAACTGGATTGGCTATTGCATACGTGAATTATAGGGGAGAACAAGAATACTAGTAGCTTGCAATACAAACTGCTAGTAATCTTTAAAAAAAAATGTGGTTACT
>JAOPUB010000013.1:4144835-4156276 GCA_027564055.1 Neptis clinioides
TTTAAACGTGCTTCCTTCCTGAAATCACTTTTATTAAGACCACCTTTGCATGCTAAGGTTAAATTTAAGCTTCTTTAGCTTTAACTGTGTCATATTATTTGCAATAAAGGATTTTCTGTTCTATTCTGTTAATAGTAAGTTAGGAATATTTCTGGTATTTTAGTCTTAATTAATGTTTAATATCTATGGTCAAACTCGAATATTTAATATTATGGTCGATTTTCAACTACTGAGCTGTTTAACTGTTTTGTTTTTTACTGAAAGTTTGTTTTAAAATGTCAACAAAAATTTATCACAACTCGTGTTGCCGGTAGCATCAACAAAATGTTATCAGTTTGTTTTCGCCAATTAAAATGTTATCAGAAAGTTACGGAAGATTGTTTTGGTCAAAATAATATTCACATGATGTAAATATGAGAAAACAAAATGTATTACGGGTTTTTTTATATTTTTTTAGTTCTTCATTTATTCTGAATAATAACGAAAAGTAACATTATAAAAAACATATTATTTAAAAGAAATGTCAATGTTTTCAAGTCTTCAAGTTCAGCTTACCTTTTGAAAAAAATTATAGTATTGTTAATTAATAATCGTTTACCAATTTAATTTTTTTTCTGTGCCCCAATAGGGATAATAATCATGATGTATGGATAATGTTATGTCGAATGATAACTATCTAGTTTTTATTCACGTCTTAGATTAATAATGTATACAGTGTATATGAATAAAATTGTCTATTATATAATTATAGATAATTTATTTATTTTAAATTTGCCATGCTCGCCTGACCTAGTTAACTTGTAGAACTGTCAAGAGCCAAATCCGGGTACGAGAAGTCTTTCAAATTATTAAATATTTAATACCTAGACGCGTCCTCCGCAGAGCCATCCTTACAGCATTCGACATATGGGCTTTTTGGTTCTCTTTTTGGCGTCCTCCTTGGGGGACTTTTTGTTGATTTGTCGCACTAGATCGTAGAACACTTCGTTCACACTGATTTTAGCCTTTGCGGAGGTTTCCATGAACACGCAGTTAAAATGATTCGCAAGGTTGGCGCCCTGCTGCTTCCCGACCACGCGCTCCGCCTCCAGGTCGCACTTGTTGCCCACCAGCACCATGGGCACGTCATCCTTGTCTTTTACTCGTAGGATCTGCTCTCTGAGGTCTTGCAAGTCGTTGAAGGTTGACTGTGCCGTGATCGAGTACACTAAGACGAACCCCTGTCCGTTTTTCATGTACAAGTCTCTCATCGCAGTAAACTGCTCCGTGCCGGCCGTGTCGAGTATCTCGAGCATGCATTGCTGTCCGTCAACTTCCACTTGTTTCCGGTAGCTGTCCTCGATGGTGGGGTCGTACTTCTCCACAAAGATGCCTTGTACGAATTGCACAGTGAGGGCGGACTTCCCTACGCCTCCGCTCCCTAGCACCACTATTTTGTATTCGCGCATTGTTCACTATTTTGAATAACTTGATTATATACACAAACCAAAGGTCACACCGCTAACAAGCACATTAACTATTTAGTTATTGCAAAAAAACCTTCAACAAGTCAAACCGCCATGACACCGTTAACAGGGCGATGGCTCACTCTCTCAGTGTTGCCACTTGCCATTCCTTATTGTAAAATGTAAATAGTTAAACAATTTCTACTTTTATTTATAGCTATGTGATAGTGTTACAGAGTTATAAATGATAACAATTATGTAACTTAAAATATTTTTTTGCCTAACAAAATAATATCGCATCGTGTCATTTAGTAAAACATATCGATATATCTAACCACCTATTCTAATTTTATCAGAAGACTATCAATAAACAATACAATGTGATTATTCTTTTCTTATGATTATTATTTTCCACGTTTTTTAAACTTTGTATTTAAAATTCTATTAAATATTTTTAACATAATTATTTTATGACATTATATATTATGTCAGCGCGGGTTCTCGTTGGTTGATTTACTTCTCTTCCAGGAATACATTATTTTATTGTGATTTTTCATCGTGTCTTTTACCTTATATAAAAGTATAAAAATATACCATAACCCAAAAAAAGGAATGAATGACAAGATAATACATAAAAAGAAATACACTGAAAATTTTATAAGTCGGGAATCGAACCTTGACTGTATGTAAATGCCACGGCGTACACTGGTCCGAATCGTAAAAGATAATAATGGTCATAGAAATTACGGACTGCTTATAGCGTTTATAATATTTTGTCAATAGTAATCATTTATGTTATATGACTCTGTGCTAAAATAAAGTAATGGTAATTACGAACATCGTAAAAAGGTCAATAGCTAAAGCGGCACAGAGGTGTCATAAGTATCTCTAACAGTTATTACTATATGTCTGACGCTTTAATTCCTAGAGCACTTAGTAGTTAGCTTGCCAAGTACTAAATGTAGGACTAAAGCTAAAATTGCGCTAATTTTTTTTTACTGATATAATAATAACCTATGTTACGATATCATTGATAAAAGTACTTTATCATTAAAATAAAATAACGTTTAAATTTTTATGGTAAATAAGCGATAGTCATGAAAACCTATCTCTCGGGTCCAGGATTCGTATGTGGACTCGAGTCTAGGACTCGCATGTGGACTCGAGTCCAGAACTCACATGTGGATTTAGGACCAGACTCTAATGGCGGGATCGAGTCAGGGTTCGAATACCGTATAAACTGACTCGAGTTGACTCGATCCGCGAAAAGGGCGACTCAGCACATCACTAGACAAAATACTACTCTTAGTATGACACAAGCCAGTTAGTGTGACCAGACTTTTATCGAAAATTATGCTCGTCACTCGTTCAAATTTTGCCTGAGATGGTCAGGATAGTTTGTTTTCGTGTTTCATATAATACATCATTTATACTATGTTTAACAAAAAGTGGCATCGTTGACATCCTTTGCACTTCCAAACAAATACATTTCATCTTTTCTCACTTGGAACGAATGTTAACTTTTATTTCGCAAATAAATCTCCGATTTTGACAAGCTGTAAACAAAGGAAAAGACGATGAGACATAAACACAACAATCTTAAGCTAAAATGAAGTAGGTAATTAGTGGGGTAACCTAAAAAAGATTGAATATAGGCAACACAGTCTACTGTATTGTATTTTTACTAGAGATGGCGGATATCCATATCCGCATCAGCGGACATTTGAAGGATCATCTTTTACTTTACTAATTTCCAATTCACCGATTGAACTCTATATATAGGCGACTAGGAAGCAACTATAGTCGTCCCGTAAGGCACCTATGTATTTGGCACCTTGATATTGCAACCATTTATCATAATGAGTTACCTTACCAATAGTAACTCAACGTTGTAACTCAAAGTTGTGCCTTTACCTTACAGGAATACTTTCTGTCACACATCGTTTATTCATCTTTTATTATCACAAAATAATTCCAAATTACACCATAAAACTTCCATTCAATTCATTTCAAATATTTTTTATTGCACGAAAGAGAGTTTAAAAATTTTCAGATCTTATTTATATGAATATGCAATGTTCTGATGTAAAAAATTAAGGTTCTGATGTAAAAATCATAAATCCGTATCCGCTGATTTATGATTTTTCCATCAGAACCTTCTTTTAAACCGCTTCCAAGGGCTAAATTTTTATTACATATACATTTAATTACACATTTTGAAATAGTACTGTTTTTTACCTAGCCGCACCGTCCAATCATACACGATAGTGTGGACTGTGATGAATATGCAACCTCCGATAAGACAAAGTCATATCGGACATTGATTTTTCGGTATATAGTCACGAGTGTGCTTTTAATTTAGCATTTACATCGATGTTTTTACATTTATATTTATGAACGATAAATCGATGTTCCGCATCTGTAACTTTAATTTGACTTTAATCTTGTATATTTTATCTTTGACACTTTAATTTGTAATGTCGTAATTTAAGTTTGCATTGTTTGGATTTTTTATTTTTGTTATTTTATGAAGTTTTTATAAACAAATCGTATGCAATGTCGTTAAGTTTGTGGCGATCATATTCGAAAGCTCGAAACAATGTTTTCCCCTGTGGGAACAACTGTAACTCTTTTATTTCAATGTTTAATTACTTTACTCGAACTTTTAGTGACGATAAATTTACTACTCCGGAATTCAGTAACAGTACTATTTTAATTGAAAATGGTTACAACGTCCACGAACTTCCAGTTGTAGTAAGAAAATTAAAGGATTTAGAGGAATTAAATGTCCGTTCATCCACAGACAGTCAACAAGGTTCGAGTGACCCGCTGAGTTACCATTTGATACAGGAAGAATTCAAGCAATGCACGGATTTACGTGACGTCTTTTCACTAATATCAAAATGTTCTAAAATAACGCCAAACATTGCATTAGGAGCTATCGAAAGGATTTATGACTTGGAAAAGAATGGGAACTTGACAATGACTACTGATCAAACCATTCACATTAATTTTGCTAAAGGTGCTATATTAGAGAAGCTACTCAAAGTTGTGATGAAGACTGAAGACACCCAGACTATACTAAATGTACTGAAAACTACTTCATCTGTTATGGAATCATATAAATATAAATTTTGTGATGAGTTGTTTTTAAGAGTTCTTGACAACAAGTTAACTATGGAGCAGTTGTGTGATTTTACATTGTTTCTCATAAAAAATAAAGATCATCAAAAGTATTCAGAAACAATAGACAAATTGTGGGTGGGTTTTGTTGATAAAGAGATGGAAATTAATGAAGTTAATATTGTACAGTTATTTACAATTCTACAAGGATTGAAAGTCAGTAAAAAGACTATTGTTTCATTACTGGAACAAAAATTGTCAGAATTATGGAGTAAAATTAAAGTACCGGCGATGCAGGACATATTAGATGTTTTCTTAATAGAAAAGTATTTTTCTATGCAATCCTATGCAGTTTTAGGACACTGGTTTTATGCAAATATTCATGCTTTAGATGATGATGAATTATTAGGTATTATTACAAAGTTTACAAGGCTGAAGTATACTGACCAACAAATAGAAGCAGCAGTGGAAAAGTTTTTGAAATTAAAAGGTTCTAAAATAAAATCACAAGTTTTAGTCATTGGTATTTTGAACTACTGTATGCAATTTAAACTTCGTAATAGGAATATATTAGATATATGTGCTCAATATTTTATATATAATAGAAAACAAGTGCCACCCAGTTTTTTGAAGTCTTTTATATATCCACATGGGTATTTGTGTGCAGATCCTGCATGTACTGAATATTGGCTTCTCACAGAAGATATTTTAATTGAAAATTGTTTTAAAATAAATATTGATGATATGAGCTCAATAATATTATCATACATATACTGTAGTTATTATCCATTAAGACTAGTTACAAAGGTATTTAGTGCAGAATATATGGCTAAGATAAATAGTAATTATGTTTTGAAAAAACTACACTTAATTGATACAGCACTGTCATTAGAGTGTAAAGAATATTCTGGTCCATTGTTGCCAAAGGATCAATGGTTTAAACCTGTTTTACAGGATTCTAGAATAAAAAATATCGTAGAAAAGATTGAGGATAGTATAGTGTCGGTTATTGGTGTATCAGAGAAGTTATCCACAGCAGTTGTTCTACCTAACTTCTGCTCAGACGAGACATATTTAATCGATGTAATGGTACATCCAGCGGGGCCAAGTAATAATACCTTTAACTGGAAATCACAAAGTTTTAAGAATGGCAGCATTGCAATACTAATTCATTTACCTGATCATTATTGTTTGGATAATGAACAACTAATTGGGCCACAAATTATGAAGAAAAGACATTTAAAAATACTTGGTATGAGGGTTGTAAGCCTTAAGTACTCCTTGCTTAGCCAGTTTTATACATCTCATGATAATGTTGCACTTCGGAAGTACCTTTCAGAAGGTATTGAAAATGCTGAACCTTGTTCCTAATTACTTACAATTGCATATATTGAAACATTTTCATCTAAATATATTGTTACTTTAAAATGATTTATTATGTTTATTGTCTAAAAGTCAACAATCTGTCTAGGTTAAGAATTAATGTATTCTGTCATTTGAGTAAATATTAATTTATATAAAGTATGTTTAGTATCATCTGTTAGTTAATGTATAGTGTTTTATTAATATTGCTAAGTAAAGGAATAGATCTAAATTGTATTTCTAATATTAAACTCCTAGTACCAGTTTGAATATATTTGGATGTGAAAATATATTTTTCTAGTCTGTTTTTAATCAAAATAAACAATAAAACTTGAAGAAAATTTGTATTAATTATTTAATTTCTGTTTCAACTTTCAAGAGATGTACTATAAAAGAGTGTATATTCTTGAAAAAGTAATAGGAATATTTTATTTATGAAGGTAAGGGTTAGGGTTGCTGTTAGGGGTTTTTTCCCAGATTGATTTGCCATATGCCAGCTACTAACGCGAATTTGATCGCTAAGAATCTGTTGTGCGACGTGCCCCATGAGCCAGACTTTGTTTATTATACGTCGGCGGGTAGGTTAGGATAATATTCAGTCACTTACGAGTAGTAATTCATAGTTGGCATAATGGTAATCACTTCTTGTCGTAATTGTAAGAGATTTTAATGTTTAATTAACCAACTTACGCTTCGACATATATATTTTTATCAATAAATTGCCTATTGATCCGACTGTGAAAATTATTTCTCTGAAAGTTATACTACTTCTGAGCAATAAAGGTAATGAAATGTTGCCACATAAATAATCTTTGATGAATAATTTGTTCATTCGGTTAGTTCGGTGGTCCGGAACGGTTCGGGTTCGTTCGTTCGGTTGTGCTACAATTATCCTGATGTAGGCATATTGCTATATATAAAAATGAATCGCAGAATGTGTTGGTAAGCGCATAACTCAATAACCCTGGACCAATTTTTAAATGACTGAATGAAAAAGGAATGAATGAAAAAACCTTTTTTTAAATGTTCGTTGAAGTTCAAGGATGGTTTTTACGGCGAGAAAAATTCTAATAATTGCCGGAAAAACCCTAAAAACAGCCCTTTTTCCCATACAAACGTTTTCCAACTAAAACGTCGAGTCAATTTGGGCTTTTGCATAAAGTTCGTATTAAATTACAAGCAGTGACTGTTGTCAAGTCCATTTATCGAGAAAGGTTACTTTTCATCCGACTTAAAGTTACTTTTCATCCTACTTAAGGTTACTTTTCATTAGACTTTAGGTTACTTTTCATCCGACTTAAAGTTACTTTTCATCCGACTTAACGTTACTTTTCATCCGACTTAAGGTTACATTTCATCCGACTTAAAGTTACTTTTTATCTGACTTGGGGTTATTTTTTATTCTACTTAAGATTACATTTCATCGGACTTAAAGTTACTTTTTATCCAACTTAGGGTTACTTTTCATCCGACTTAAAGTTACTTTTCATCCGACTTAAAGTTACTTTTCATCCGACTTAAAGTTACTTTTCATCCTACTTAAGGTTACATTTCATCCGACTTAAAGTTACTTTTCATCCGACTTAAAGTTACTTTTCATCCGACTTAAAGTTACTTTTCATCCGACTTAAAGTTACTTTTCTTCCTACTTAAGGCTACATTTCATCCGACTTTAAGTTACTTTTTATCTGACTTGGGGTTACTTTTATTTTACTTACGATTACATTTCATCGGACTTAAAGTTACTTTTTATCCAACTTAGGGTTACTTTTCATACGACTTATGATTACTTTTCATCCAACATAAGGTTACTTTTCATCAGACTTTAGGTTACTTTTCATCCGACTTAAAGTTACTTTTTATCTGACTAGGGGTTACTTTTATTCTACTAAAGGTAACATTTCATCCGACTTAAAGTTACTTTTTATCCAACTTAGGGTTACTTTTCATACGACTTATGATTACTTGTCATCCGATTTAATGTTACTTTTCAGGGGTGAGTAGTAAAAAAAGGTAAGAAATTCAATGATTTGTAATGTGACGTCATTATTGCATTTTAAAGCACATCGTTAATTAAAAATATATTCTGGTTATTAGAGACTTAATATGAGAAGTGGACCATTAGTATCTATACTATGTGCGAAGCCAGGGTGACTAGCTAGTTAACATAATAACGAATACTGAACGGTCGAGAGGATACACCACAAGCAAGGAGTTAAACAAATATGGACATTAATATCCGGATGTATGTACGTCACTAATTAGTATTTTCGTAATAATTAATTTTATTACGAGAAATATATTATCTTTTTAGCTAAAATTAACTTCATTACTTATAAATCTAACGTTACAAATATTCGGCTACTAATATTCGGCTAACTTTTCCTACTAATATTCGGCTAACTTTTCAATATTCGTTAAAAAACTTTGGTTCAATTATTATATGATTAGTATTATACTCATAATGAAGTAGTTACAGTGTAGTTACGTAAACCTAACGTTAGGTTAGACAGGGAACCTGGACAGTGAAGGTGAGTGTTGTAAAAGGCTTTTAAACCTACACACTTGGTCGCAAGTCCAAGACACTGCTAGGTTCCTGTCAGAATATTAAGAGATCGTAACGTCTAGTTATATCCTGACCGTATCACTTCCGTATCTCTTAGTCTTTTCCTTTTTTTACTTATCTTATGGCCAAAATATACAAACTCTTTATAAATTGTAGTCTATGTGTTATTCTGATGTATAAGCTATATTACTGTAAAGTTTCATCAAAATCTGTTCAGTAGTTTTAGCGTGAAAGAGCAACAAACATCCATCCTCACAAACTTTCGCATTTATAATATTAGTAGGATTGTAGATTCAGTAATTCCAATTTTTTTTATAAAACTAGTCGGTCTGTTGACAACCAAAAATGTTTAAATAGACACTTATTATCTAGTCTGTTGTTAAACTTGTTATCATTATTATAGTTATTAGCTAATCACTGTTCATGATATAATTTATATTATAGCTAGCAACACTGTTAATAAATATAACCCGACTATGCACGGGTCAAGATACCAAATATAATACTTACATTTATCAAAAACATTCAAAATTCTCAATATAGTAGTTGCTAAATAGCAATATTAGGCGTATACGATATTCATATTTTTTATCATAATCCCGCGGGAATAGATATACTTTAGTCTGCATTTCCACCAGGATCAAAATACCAGTTCATTTGACTCGCTCCAAGGCAAGCTATACAAATTCTTCATACATCTTCTCTTATTTCTGGTGGAAACGCTGCCTCATTGTTACATTTTTATTACGGAGTAACTTTTAATCAACTCTCCCCCCCCCCTCTCCCCCCTATGTCAGCAAAAGTAAGCAAAGCCTTGATACACCCTCCATGGTTACTTAAATATTAATGCATGTATTTTTTTTAAATCATTTTTGCAGGAATTTTCACCATGTATTTATTCTTTATCGCTAAATATCATACAGATCCCCCATACCCCCATATCCTTAAAAATAAGCTTACTTAATACTTATAATAAGCCCCAAACTGCTGAATCGATTTTCATGACATTTATAGACTACAGAGATAGACTTAAGCTTGGCAAAAGACAAAGACTACGTTTTAAATATAGCTTAGAGAGGTTGCAATACGGTGTGACCGTTTATGTGTTTCCTAGTTAGTCAAATTAGGCTAACGCTTTTTCCTTTAAATTTAGAAAAAACAAATTTAGGGGGTAAATATTTTAGAGAGAAATATTCTTATTGCTTTTTGAATATAATCAAGTCATTATTGTGATTTTAGGGGTGTTTGACTTAAGCGTTAGAGGAAAGTTGACAACATTGAACTGAAGCTGTCGTAGATTTTTTATGGCCACTTACTAGAAAAAATACATCTAAAGCCTCAAATATTCTTTATATTACTCAATCAAAATATGATGTAAACATTATTCATAAGAGTAAGAAAATGATGTATCTTTATATCCTGTTAGATATTTTAAATCTCCATGAGTCAGAGCGTTGTTGTATTGCGTGCGCAATTAAAGCTAATACGCGACTATTGGTTAAGATGCGTATCGATTTGATCTATAACTGCTGCTGTTGAACTATAAAGGTATTTTATACTCGATAATAGTCAAACAAGAGAGATAGGATTAGAGAGAGATTGTGGAGTAGGTACTTATAATACAATTTTAAAGGAGCTAAAACTTTCTTCGTTATAGCACCATTTATCCAAGCAACGCATGCGAGGCAAAAGGAATCAATGTTCCTGACTTTCCAATAGATTCATTGATGATTCTCTCCTATGGGTATATAGCCTTCATCAGCAAATTAACCACATAACGGTAAAAGATTTTGGTTATTGGAACCAGCAGTCATTGAGATAAGCGCAGTTAACCAAACAAACTCTTCTGCTTTTTTATATTTGTATTTTTATAATTCTATGAGACTATACTTTTGTATAGATTAGAGAAATAATGTCCTAAATCAAGAAAGGAAAGCTAAACAGAGAGAAAATAATTCAGAATTAACTATAGAGAATTGAGATAGAAAAAACTGAAGATCAGCATACATTGACTTAAGAGAAACAGTCAATACAGACTACGATAAATAAATAGATCACGTATAATGACATGATATAGCTATCGCCACATAACCTTACGTTTAAGAAAAAATAATGGAGGAACATTGGCTATTACATCCTTGACGTTTACTATTTTGACAAATAGCAGACGCGCGGGAACTGAAACTTCGCATTAGAACCAATCATGTGTGACCGCTGCTGTGGTCCCTCGCAGCCCTCTAAAAAGGCCTTAATATGGCTTATGCGCAATCAAAGTCATAGTCATACTTACGTGGCGCGAGCTATACAGAGATTTGATGTAATTGAACAACTGATTTGATTAGTTATTTTTAAAGATGCAAGTGAAATAATGTGGATATTGTCCAGGCGAGGTGTTGATGTAAAAGAGTTCAGTAAGCCTGTACTTTTACCCCTAGTTCCTGGCACTGCTCGAAATTTGTTTACAATGTGAGTTATTATATCATCAATATTTCAGTATGAACGTAGGTTTAGTAAATTACAGTCGAGTACCGACAGTATGAGAGGCGCCATTGATATTGTTCTACCAATTATGTTTCCATTTATTGAAATCGAACGATTATTTTTAAGTCCTTTTTTATACGAAGACAAAGGCAACAATAACCAACGCTTTTTGCTTTTGTTACTGTTCCTAATTTTAAATATTGTTCAATATCTTCGAGTCATACAAAATAGATTGTAATAATCCAAAAAATTAGATTTTGTACTACAATGACGTTTAAATCCAACTGTTCACTATATCTTCGAAAGCTACCATCACATAACACAGAATATTTCCCAATAATACTATCTATTAATATTAATACTAGAAATAAAAATAAACTTGTAACACCATATTTTCGTCTCCACAAAGTCAGTAATTGTTTCATGGGGCTTGGTGTTCGCTTCTATAACAAGATTCCACAGCA
>JAOPUB010000014.1:217213-229149 GCA_027564055.1 Neptis clinioides
TTTATATATAGAGTATGCTACACAGATAATGGACTAGGAGATCTAATGGACCCCTAAAAACATTTATCATGCCAAGATAATAATGTCTACATCAAGCGCGTATGAGATCTAATGGAGCCTCTAAAAATTTATTATGAATACCATGCCAATTTCAAACGAATAATACCACCGGCGCCGACATATATTAATAAAATAGGAATCTTCCAGTTAAATATTATTTTCAAAGATTAAATAAATGTAGTCATTGTGATAGAGCCCTTAAGATAGAATTGAAGACAAAACTCGTGGCGGCAACCGCTGGGGATCCAGTCACTCGCGAAACGAATATACGTCGCGACGTTGACAATATAGCTTCGGTTTACAAAAAAGATTGTATTTTGGATTGTAAACACTACACTATAGATTAAATTGAAGGAACTTGATAAACATGGAAGAAAATATGACAAAATATTTTATATGTTGATTGATACATCAAGTTACCTTAGCCGTTTCAAAAATGTTGATGCTTTCTAACGGTAAGTATTAAAAGATTTAAATATTTATTACATACAAATATAATCTACGTGTTTCAATGCTGTACAAAATTTTAATAAGATTTATTGATAAAAGTTGTTTTATCATTCTAAATGTACTGTGCAGAAATGATAAATGGGTAATTATAATGTTTTGTCTGTATAAAATAACCAGATCGTTTCCCTAGTAAACCGTTATTTGAACCCGAAAGGCCTACCTAGTAGGTAAATTAGTATTAACCAAAATTAAGCTTATATATAAAATTTATAGAATTTTGTAGACGCCAAAAAAGCAAAGAAAGAAAAATTTAAAGACGTGTACATTGGATTAGTTAAGTTTATTAAACAGAAATAATATATATAATAAATGGCTATTTAAAAAACTCATCTGTTTGCCTTTCGCCAACCATTTTCATCAAACATATCTGCCTCCGAATATAAATCTATTCGTTATAATATAAAAAAACATAATCTATAAATAACGATGTTGAAAAGCCATAAACTTTCAACTCATCAATGTTTCTAAGAAATAGATAGTCAATTTGTCACCAACAAGGTTTTCCCTGCTCATTCATAAACTGCCTTACAAACTTACTCCTAACTAATTACATCACAACACGCATGACTTGTCGTTTTCAATTACTTATTGAATCAGGACAAGCAAAAGGACATAATGCAATAAAGAAATATTTATTTATAAGTTACGACTCATGTATAACTACTATGCTTTTTCTCAGCATTTTTATGAGCACAATATTGTATAGTACATTTTTTTAACTATTTAATAATGTGAGATTTGGTACAAAAGCCGGTTAACAAAATATTTTGAAGCAACAAATATTCGTGTTAACTTGATATTAATCTACTTCTTTGTTTCAGGTTGAACGTTTAACTAATAACAATCAATTATGAAGACAAAACTAACATTTGCACACATTAGAAGTCGCGTGTCTGGAAGGGTTAAAAATTAGCCCGCAAGTATAATATGCCAGCGCTCTGGCAGTCGTCCCAGCGCCCTATGTACATTAGAACTGTATGGGTGGACGGATTCCGACACGCGATATTAACTCACGACGATCCACAATTTCTTAAACTTTGCGCCAAAAGAAGACGACCGAACTCCTCAGCAAGTTTCGCCAAGACTACAGTCAATAGGAACATAATAAGTTCGCTGAGCCATCACGACGATTTGGGTGGTTGTCTCAGAAAGCTGAACTTTGTGATCAAAAACGAAAGACTATCAAAAAGAACTGGACGCGAACCACGCGTAGAAAAGTTGAACCTATCTGACGTAGAAAATTCCGACGAAGAACTTCTCGTTAAAGCGTCACCTCAGCCTCTATGCGACTTAAATAATTTTCGATTAAATTTGGATACAGAAAACATGAGGGCTGTGAAAAGTAATCGAACCGCAAGAACTGAAGCCAAGGAAAATACGGATCTATCAGATCGAGTTCTGCAATGGCTAGATTTGGCCGGAAAAGTAAATCTATTGACAGCCGACAATGTAGAACGAATGACACAACCGAGACATAGCTGGCCGGAAATCCAGAGGCGAAATTTGATGAAATCGAAAACGGCTACTGAATTGAGAACGAAGGAAGTGAAGGTGGCCGATGCAAAGACAAGTGGCACTATCGATCGGCAGGAATATTACATGCCAACATCGGCGAACACGATCGAGAACTACGCGCGACAGTCACGGAACGTGAAAAACACGCCACGACATGACACGAAGATTAAGGAAAACAAAAAGGTCAAAGACATGAGAGCGAGTGTTATGGAAACGCGACAGAAAATGGTCTCAGAGAGAAATGCTGTTGAGAAACAGTATGCTGATATGGTAAGCAAGAAATTGATACCGGATGTGGGCAAATCAAAGAAGCAAGTTCACATTTTCATGCCTGAAGCTTTGACTAAAAAGTTTAATTCGACTACGCCTAGTATGGCTGACAGTTTATTATCACAAAAATCTTAATGTTGCTGCGCTTTTTTCGACACGGGTATACTTGTTTTTCTATAAATATATTTGTAGCTAAGTTTACGTACAATATGCTGCAAGTAAACAAATTTATTCTTAAATCTGCCTATAATAATTATTAAGATAAAATTATTTAGTAATTTAACAAATTCAATGTAATTTATAAAATAAATAAAACTCGTTTTTATGATCTATAAATTGTTGTTTAATCAATGATATATCTATTACATCTTATTTCCTTATCTTATTTTGTTAGATGTAATATGGTTCTAATAAATATGATAAAGAAATATATAGTGATATTAGGGATATACTGTAATCTGTAGAAATAAAATGATAATATTTCTTGATTAGGACGACTTTGCGTTAAAATGCATTAAAAATTAATTTTATTCTCTTACCCCAAATCCAACAGTAGCTACATCTCTCGCCTGAAATCTCGATCGTAAGGGAGGATCCAATGGTTGTCCAATATATCTTGGTACTGGCAGCCCTAGAGCTATTACACGAAAGTTTTCATCTACCCGCACTAGTCGCCATTTTGACACTTCCTCTACGCCATGTTCCTTTAGACACAAAATTAGATTGCGCCAATTATTTAAACAGCTTAGAAAATGTGTTTTTATAGTTTTTTTGTTTTTTTTACAAATTTCACCTTACTTGCAACAACTTATCATATCTCAATGCTGGTATTAGAAATCTCCCATCCTCTAAATGCATCTCCCTATTCTCCAGTAGATTGTTTAACACTGGCAACACATTTCGTTCAGCTTTCTCAATTCCTTCTATCACAAGAACTCTTCCCTCAATTGCTGCGCGTACTGCACTCTGAGGAATTAAATATATTTTTTTATTATAATAATATTTTTTAACCGTCTATATTTTACTTGAGACTAAGAAATGTTTATTTAAATGTATATACAGGTTAATTATTACATGTTAGTATTGTTTAAAACTAAATAAACTATATTGATAACTCAAAGAGCAAAATATTACTGCTAATTTGTGAATCTTTTTATATTTTTCTTCAGATGCATACATAGAAAAAATATATTTTTTGTTTCACCTGATCAAAATATTTTGCTGTAGAACTTTGTATTTCTCTCCGCTGTTTGAGATCAGCTTCTGTTGTGTCTCGTGATAAGGCAACATATTCCATTTCTCTTTGTGTTAACTCCAAATATTGAAGTGCTACTTTTCTCCTATCAGAAGCAAATAAAAATTAACAAATATTATTTCAATGAAATAAGTAAAAAGTTAATTACTTTTATTTGAATAAAGTTTTACACCTACCTACTTGGTCCAGGCCTGCCTAAGAGAAACATATCCTGGCCTAATATATCTTTTTGCATCATCCATCTTAAATTACGGAGAGTGCTTTGTGATAGGGATTTTAATTCAGAATCTTCTATGGTCACTGGAAACAAAAATAGTTTTGAAATATTTTTATACAGTAATCAATTAAAAAAATCTCTTTTAATATGGTTTTAAAATAAAAGGAAAATTAATAATAATATAAAATAATAAAAGGAAGTTTATTTTTAAAATGTTGATAACAAAATGATTTAGCTGAAGTTTTCAATTATACAGAACCTTATACTGTATTCAAATGAAAAAAATGGTTTGTTTTTCAATTCAATGTTCAATATTTATATATTGCTTCACACTCCCCAGCTTTGCAATGCTTATATAGGTTATGGGATCCATTTTTAATCATATTGTAAACAACATGAAAGTAAAAATGATTGCAATACTATGTAAAAGATTTAATTTGTAAAAAAAAAATTTTACATCATTTAAGATAAAAACTAACTTTAGAACAAAAACGACATCCTGTTAAAAAATATTAAAAAGAATTGTTAAACTGTTCCAGAATTGATTGGGAACAAGTATTGGAAATTAAATACTTCTAATAGGTTATAAAAAATGTAAACATGACCACTTACAATATTTCCTGGGTACATATTCAATCTTTTTAGGCGTCCTTATATCCTTAGACACATTTCCTATAGTAATTTTATCATCACTTGAATAAGCACGAACACAATTAGAACCCAATATAGTTTTACGACCATTCAAAATACGAATCAAAACATCGATACGACGAACGGTCACAGCAGGATTGTACATGGTTACTTTTAGTAATTAACTTAATCAAATAAGTGGAAACTCATCTACTTCATCTTAATACTAATTGTGTTAACAGTTAGTACAAAAAATTAAATATATGGCGAATAATCCGCAAGTTCAAAGTCTAACACATGATAGTCTGTCACTACGACGTTTTACAGCTGATGTTGATGTTACGTTCACTAATACCAACTACACAAATTTTATTTTCCCGAGTTTTATTTAAAATCACTTAAATCCCAAAATACTTTAAATAATTTTCATTAAAAATATACCACCCTTTGAAATAAATCTTTTAAATAAGTTTTTTAGTTTCATTATTTTTCATTTTCATTATTTAATTTACTTTTTTTTCGGCAGTGATACTCCAGTGGTTAAGACTTGATGCCTTACTCGGGAGATCCGAGTTCGATCCCACACTCGGGCACACACCGACGACTTTTCTGAGGTATGTGTGGTTTAAGAAATTAAATATGACTTGCTATAACGGTAAAGGAAAACATCGTGAGGAAACCTGCACTCCTGAGAGTTCACTAAAGTTCTCTAAGGTGAAGTCTTCCAAACCGCACTCGGCCAGCTTCACCACGCTATGGC
The DNA here is from genome assembly GCA_027564055.1 of Neptis clinioides. NCBI lineage: Eukaryota > Metazoa > Arthropoda > Insecta > Lepidoptera > Nymphalidae > Neptis > Neptis clinioides. The sequence goes on from JAOPUB010000014.1 coordinate 222,431, forward strand.
TTAACCCCCCTCTGCGGAGGAGACCCGGTTCAGCAGTGGGCCATCAAGGGTTGTGATGATGATGAATTACTTTTTTCTTAAAATCTTGTTCTTATATTCTATCTCCAAACTTATTAGTAAAATATTTGATTCACTCAATACGCTTTTATTTAGGTAATATTTTTATTTTTACGAACAGCCCAAAGTGTATAGTTAGTATACAAAAGAATAGCCTCCACCAATCGGCCACTGCACTATACATTATTTTATTAAAGGAGTTTTGGGATTTTAAAAATGTGGGAAATTTATAATGAAAAAATAGTAATTTTTAAGAATCACTTTAATACCACCAGTATAGTGTAAAAGCATAATAATATATTTTTATCATAACGAATTTGGAATATATCTTATACCATATAAACGTAAAGTATTCAAAACATAGTTTACAAATACTACTAAATTAGCTAACTACAGAACATGGAAAACATGCTACAAATATATTAACTAGAACAATTAAAAATTATATAAGAGAAATATTTTCAATACCTAGATGCGAAAATAATTAGTCATGACAATTATTATGTAAGTTGAGGATGCTTTCTATGGAGTGTTTTATATTTCCAAAATAAACTTATTTTATTTTGATTTTTTTTAAATCTTGTCTTCTTTGATCTTCTATCTTGACTTCTTAGAGCAGGCATATATAATATTATATAGGTTTTCTTTTTTATTCCGTATTTTCTTCATCTGCAGGTTCAATTTTGACACTTACAAAATCAGTAGGTTCTAACTCATCTCCACTTGGTGTTTCTTGTTTTATGGAACTCTGCGGCCCATCACTATCACTCTCATTATCACTTTCTTTGGTTTCTGTATTATCATTTTCCTCCTCAGTATCTGTGTTCATCTCTGCGTTCTCAGGAATTGGAATTGTCTTTGCAAACGTTACAAAATCACTAATTAAAACATCTGGTATGTTTTTCTTGGGAGGTCCAAATATACTGGTCATAGTAGCCTCATCCAAATTCAACTGACATTCTCTGGGCTCTAGTCGTGAGAAATAGTCTTTTATATTTAATTCGGTTCCTTTTAGTCCGTGCCGTTTTCGAAGATGTTTCACTATAGTTCGTTTGACTGCATAGGATTTTGGACAAAATTTACACTGTGGAAGAAATAATATCTTAACATTATTATATGTTTAGGAAAACAGCAATAAACATAATGGACAATAAAAAAAAATTTACACTCCGTAAATCTATCTGTTACGCTTTTGCGCCTCAAACACTGAATCGATATGATACAAGACTTTAAAATCTCGTTAATGCGTAATACACTCAGAGTGGGTTTGCCGGTGCTTGCCATGACAGTATTACTGTAACGTTGGCAACATTGATTTTTTTTTTTATTCTTACTCTTCCCTCCAAGTAAGCTAAAATGCTTGTATTAGGAGTGGGCAACGCCAGTAGTCCAATGACTGGTATTTGAACTCAAGATCTATTGATTGTGAACGTGAGTCCAACGCCTGAACCACTGAGCTATTGACGCTTTAAATATTTTAATGGAGTCAGATATAGAGGCAATTATAATTAATTGTTCTTAAAATGTGTGCAAAATCCAGAAGAGTCTGTCAGCGACTGTAAATTGATAACTAAACGAGTCATTTTCAGTATGATGACATGTAATAACGGAATACTGTTTGCAGACTAATTATGTATGGCGACTAGTGCTTAGGAAAGGACATAGAAAATCCTTTAATCCCAGAAGAAATTAAACAGGGTTTTAAAAGTTCTTAAGGGAGCTTTTTATATATGTATAAATTTCACATTACACCGTTAGCTAGGCGGAGATGGTGCACTAGTTGACTTATAAAGAAAAGTGTATACTCACTCTAAAAGTATTAATGGGACTGTGTGTTATGACGTGGTGCCTCAATCCCGCTGCACTGGTCACCAACTTGTGGCACAGCGGACAAATGAACTGAGACCGAGTGTGTGATGTGCGAAGATGTCGGAGCATGTACCGCTCGTCTTGATATCCTTTTTCTAGAAAAAAATGATAAGACTTTAGGTATATTATAATTATGTTTAATTTTTTTAATAATTTTGAATATAATAGGCTGATTTACTATAATTATAAATAGTATTTACATTTTATACAAAACACAAAATAAATCTAAAATACTATAAGCTGATATGCCCCCATTTAATTCGGAAATATTACATTATCATTGATAGACACAGACACGATTTCTATATAATATTAGCACAAAATTTACCTTAACATATTAATTCTTAATAATATTACAAATGTGAAAGTTTGGATGTTTATTACTCAAACACTCGATAACGGCTGATTAGATTACAATGAAACTTTACACATAGATTTTATAACTTGGGTAAATTCATAGGCAAGTTGCATAAATGCCAGAATATATTTATTTATCAACAATATATTTTAAATTCTATGTTTTCTTAACCAATTTAATTGCACTTGTTGAAGCCAATTGCACTTGTTGAAGCCAATGCGAAGCTGGTGCAGGTCGACTGTTGTAAATAAGTTATACTGCTATAAACTTAGCATAGGCACAAACTATAAGTTGATAAAGTTGCATCTCAAAGAAACATTGATTTTTATATGTAAATATTTTTACATATTCTTACCACATAAAGGACATTTGACTATCTGTTTCTTCTCAATATGAGTCTTCATGTGCTCCCGCAAAGAACACGCGCTTGTGAATAGCTTAGAACAAACTGGACATGACTCCAAATCTGAAAACAAAAGGATAAAATTGTTACAGAAATCGTTCGAGTATAAGCGTAAGCATTATAGGGGAAGAGGCGAGTCTTTCCTTTGCTTACTATACAGAGGGCGGAGAGGTTTATGATTACAAAAAAATCTGCTTACCTAATATTTAAATGGCCCCGTAAAGTAAAGAAAATTTTTATCCCCGCGTTGGACGCTAGTGTGAGTCAAATTATATTATTATAACACTGGCGCCCAATGTGGGACCAAGATTAGATATCACTAGATTATGTTGTTTAAATCATCTTAATTTGTTACTATTCAGAGGACTGATTATTTCCATAAATTTTCTAGCTATAAAATCAACACAAACTTACTTTCTCCTGTATGTTTCCGAATATGATATGTGAGTTTGGACTTCTGAACAAACGTCTGACCACAATAAAGGCATGCGTATGACAATTCTTTTGAATGTGTTCTGAAAAAATAATATCAAATTTAATTAATTTTTTCAAGAAAACAGTGTCATGTGGATATTCAGGTAAATGCTTGAAGTCTGCTAATCCGCACTTGACCAATGAAATAGACTACGAACGATTTAAACGGATCTCCTATTCCATTAATAGGTCGACATTATGTAATTTAGATAATAAAGAATGTGTCTGTCCTTATGTATGCTTAGATCTTTAAAACAACGCAACCAATCTTGATAAGGGTTTCCCCGATAGGCAGAGTGATTCATGAGGAAGGTTTTTATGTATAATACTATACACATTATTAAATATTATAGTAGAGAAACCGTGCGAAGTAGGTGGTGAAGTAATTAGATATATACTTGATACCTAGTGTGTGCAGTACAGGCCCCCTTATCAGCAAAAGAGCGCGGACAGTGCTCGCATCTGTAGGGGCGCTCCCCAGTGTGCCGCCTCTCGTGTCTCAACATATTTGATCTTTGTACAAAACGCATAGGACAATACGAACATGCGTGACGTGGCCCTTCGTGTATTTGCACGTGTTCTCGGAACGAATCCTTTTTCTGAAAAAAAATACATCTTATGCATATGTAAGCGTCTATTTCTACTAGCCATAGCTATGTATAATATTTTCCCATTTTACAGTGCAACATTAAAGAAATGCTTTTTCTACATAACTGCCTACGACAATTTTAAAGGCAGATTACTATGAATCGATTATATAATAAAGATTTATTAAATATGTAGTCTTACCGCAAATGCTTTCCCACAGTAACTACAAGTAAAATTTTGTTTATTGGGCAAATGGTCTTGTCTGTGCATGTATAGAGAGGATTTGTATTGAAAAGATTTGCCGCAATCTACGCACTCGAAGGGGTGGCGTCCAGGATGACGAAGAAGATAGTGTAACTTCCTGAAAAAAATGTTTTACAACTCAAAGTCATGGCACTCTCTGCACTTTTTATAAATTTAAAATGCAATTCAATCGAAAAAATCCTTACTTATTGTACTGATACAAACACAATCTTAACCTTTATCTACTGACGTGGGTGTCTCACAGACGCCAGAATAACAAATATGAGCTTTATTTTAATATCTTTCAAGATACCTCCTTACCCTTACCTTCGGAAAAACCACGTTGATAATTTTTTTTTAATTATTGTTACAACATTTATCAGAAGTAAACACAAAAAACCATCTAGTGCGTGGTATATGGTTCGTGACAACGCTATTTTATAATTACTAATAAATATCTACTACTAATAATAGGTAATCGTATAATAACCAAGTCACACGGCACCGCCATCCCGCGATTGTGCTGCGTACTGACTGAATGCTTGTGCATTGTGTTATACGAGTAATTCTTATGCGCACGCGCACGGTTGGCGAACCCGTATGACCGGTTTGGCGTTACAATGGACAGAAACGACATTGATACCCTAAAGAGAATAAGACTATCACTCACTACCGCCGCCACAACACCTGCGGCTGTGGAGCTGCGCAGTGTCTCTGAAACGTAAAGTCAGTAATAATAAATTAGCGATTTAGTTATTTCCATAATTTCGGCAGAAATCGCTCCTTAAGAAATTCTAATATTAAGCCTGATGTAGTAAATATAAGAGCTTTATTCGCTAACGCTGATTACAGTGGTTTTATTTACTTAGTGTCTTCTATCTATCTATATATATAAGCTAAGCTATCTTCCTACCAATTTTCAGACAAATAAGTTCAGTCGTTCTTGAGTTTATAACTCATATAGTGTAACTAACACGACATTCTTTCATATACATGTGAAGGTGAGTGTTCACATATGTGGCAAGGGGACCCCTCCCTAAACCTACACGCTTGGTCGCAAGTCCAAGGCATTGCGCTGGGTTCCTGTCAGAATAGAGATCGTAACGTCTAGTTATATCCTAATCGTATCCCGCCCTATAGTTCTTCTTGTTGTACTTTATCCGATATATATAAATTTGCTAAAAATGTCTTAATAATTAAATCCAAGATTATTCTAACCAATATTTGGTGGTGGTAGCGAAATTTATATTGTACATAATTTGTACCAAATAAATACTGATCACATATGAAAATGTTGTTCTATTTGCTCTTCCTTAATAAAATAATAACAAAACGGATCATAATGCAAGTAAATAATGTGCAAATCAGAAAATAGATATAATCTATTTAGATTATTTATCAAGCCGTCTAAGATACATCACGTCACCATTTATGATAACTAAACCACGTCAGTACTTAAAGGTTAACAGGAATAGTGATAAAATTAAATAAAAGAAATTTCAAACAGCTTTACACTCACCTCTCATCAATGGTCTGCAGCATTTCCTTGCACAGCTTGCATTTGAACTTGCCGGGTCCGTGCATTTGCGCAGTGTGTGCGGCGCATGCGCGGGCACTCGCAAACTCACGCTGACAAAAGATACAACTCACTGGCTTCTCTAATTTTTGTTGACAGTGGATCATCTGAAAATGTACATGAGCACCAATGTTCATCATCATTGTAACCTATTAATGGCCCACAGCTGAGCCGGGTCTCCTCTTCAAAATGAGGATGGTGTTTTGGGAAAATGAGTCGGTAATTTCCTCTTAATTAAATTACTTACAAGGAGTTCAAATTACTAAAAAACAAATTATTGCTCAAATGTCACAATCACAAATGCATATTTTAAAAAAAATTATTGCATTAAAGTGACCTACGAGCAGACACGGCCCACCTGATGGTAAGTGGCCATCGTCGCCCATAGACATCGGCAATACAAGCGATGAGTTGCCACCTTGAAGAAAAAGTGTGGAAGGGAATGAGGAGAAGAAAGTTACCGTTTCAGTGGACCCTGAAAGTTTATGATAAACTGAAAATTATTCCAATGTGTTTTTTATGATTTAACTGAAAACTGTTTCCAATGTTTTTTTTTATGATTTAACTGAATATTGTTCCAATATGTTTAATACACATTAATTATTTTTTTTAAATTGGATCTTTAAATTTTTAAAATTTAAAGGTTTCAATTTTACCTTAACATGTAACTTGAAAGACTTCCGATGACTTAAAGGTTTGTACATGCAAGAGTCCAAAGAACAATACAGCTTCCGGACCTCAGGATGTTTATCTTCAAAATGTTTTCTCATCTCTTCAACACTGGTCATTACTACACAGCATAGACAACATTTAACCAAGTACATCTTCTGATCTTCACTACTGTGGTTCTCCAAATGATGGTGTATGTACCAAACCTGGAATAGCATACCACTAAGTAAGGTTTTTACTAATATTACTCCATCACACAAAGATGGCTGAATAGATTTCATTGACAGTTGGAACGGGGATTCATACTTTATAATCTGATTTTTTTTATAAAGAATAGTTCCTAGTAAGCTGGACCCCTTCAAGTAAGCTGGAATACTTGTGTTAGGAGTGGACCATCTTAATAGTCTATTTACTGGGATTTGTAACCACAGCCTATGGTAAGTAAATAAGTCCAACACCTGAACCACTGAGCTACGGAACCT
>JAOPUB010000014.1:297832-309649 GCA_027564055.1 Neptis clinioides
AGTAATGTCCCATTTTGGTACTAATTTTACATGTTTTGCCTTTTCTTTTCCATCGTACTATTCCCTAATTCCCGTTGCAATATTGTTAGTTTGTTTTATTTTATTTTTAAAGTTTTCAGGCTTTAAAAATTATTCCTATCAATCTTAATATCCATCGCTATCCCTATATTTATTGTATTTATTTTTATACCTTCTATCTTTCTTGATACCTATAGAATTTAATAATATCGTAAATGGTATCTTATTCTTTTTTCATATATTTTTTTAAATATTATTCCTCGACATAAATGTTATTATGATATAAAATTGATGTTTTATTAGTTATACTAATCGTTTAAGATTTTCCTCATAATTTAGATTGCTATTAACAATTCGTCAATCACTGTTATTATAAGTTTACTTTGTTTAAAATAATTTTATGATTTTTTTTTCATATCATTAATTGAGTTGAAATTAACTTTATTTAAATTGTTAGTAGATATTTTTATGTGCTTATTATATTCATTTTGTACATTTAAAATTTGAAGCTGCTGTTATGTTGCCAGTCAAAACGTTTTAGCTAGCAATGTTTTTTTTATTAGGTAGTATTTACTTTTGGGTACAATTTAATTTTTTGTATAGGAAAATGTGTATAATGATATTTTTTACAGTATTGCATGTGTTTATATTGGAATAAGAACATTCATTTCGATTGATAATAGATTTTCCGTTTCCAGATTGGATGAGCCCCTTCGACCGCGTGGTCTGCGGTGAGTTCAATGGTATTTATCGTTTCAAATTTATTTTCTTTTAGTTCTAAGTCCTTAGTATAACTAGAATTAGTTAGAGCCTCAATACACGTGCGTTAGACAAAAAAATACCGTAATTGATATTATTTTAATCGATTTTCAAGATTTTGTCACGCTCGTGTATAGAGGCTCTTCGAAACATGCCTTCCGTAACGTTTTGTTGCAATTATTCATTTGATATGGCTTCGTTGAATCATTGCAATTGATATTTCTACTGCGCTTTTTGTATTAATGCGCAAAATATCTGCTGTAAACAATGAATTAACTGCGATTAGCTCAAACGATTTGGTTACTATAAAATCTATAATTACTCTATCATGTCCATCTTTCATTTATGATCAATATGTAAACATGACTCAGTTGGTAAATTTTAAAATACTTTGTTTAACTATTAACTCCATTTTATAGATAACATTGTAGTAAAATACAATATAGGTAATATAATTCAATCGTTTTAGCTATACAAATAATTTTAATAATAATATACACAAACATCTTAGAACACCCATTTTAATAACTTTATATTCCAGCTGACTGTAAGTTAAAGTTCTCGGTCTCCTAAGGTCATTTGTATGTGTACACCGTCTTACTTCAAAGCTAACAGTTATTTTTACGACCATGACTAATAAGTTTATTGCATCTCGCAAAAAAGTTACGGAAAGGGTTTAAAATTCGTAAAGAACAGCAACTTTCACCAAAGACAATAGTTGAATGGATTGCAAAAAATATACTTACCAAATGAATTAAGGTAGCCAGAGTTAAAAAAAAATATTTGCACACTTTTTAATAAGGATTCCGTAGGTATGGTTAACAATTAGATAATTTTCATACAGATATCAATATTAAATATTGGTTTATGTCTACCTTATAAAGAATTAATCGCGATATCTATTAGTATTTATAAATATCGTCGTTTTTCGACCTTTATAACCAATTCTTAATAAACTATAAATCTAAATATTCCTCATTAATATACTTTTTTGACCTGTAACGGCATGAAAATAAGTTCAGTAGGTTTTGATTTTATCGAGCAAATAGACGCAACGTAGAATTTTTGTTAAATAATACGCACTGATATGATCAAGATTAAATTAAATATAACATCTACAATTTATAACTATTTGACTGTAAAAATATAATTTAAACTTACTTGATCAACATAAACCCCCGGATCCCTAATACCAACAATTACGTCTCAACTCTCACCATACCGTTAATAAACTAACAAAAGATCTACGGCAATGGGATTGTGCAATTTCTCTTTTTTTCAAAAATAGCAATCCTTTGTGCACATTCGATGTTTACAAATAAAGTATAAGTCAAAGGGTTTTAAATCACGGTGTCGAAAGCTTTTAAAACAAGCTTAGAACAGGGCTATTGTTTTGTTGGCACGCTCATAAATTGCTTTATTACACGACTCTCCGCGGTCGTTCTGCGAAAGTCGATATCGCCAAAATCACAGTCAAAACATCGTTTGTTATCATGTTCAAATTTACATCAACAAATGTGACGGCTCATATTTTATATAGCAGTTTTAGATAGTTCAATCCACGAAGGCTCACGACTCGTTATTCAAACAGTTAATAGGCGAGTTCTAAGGCGTCATGGATTAAATTATAGAGAAAAGAGGTATACATGATCCCCCGGGAGACTTGGTATAGTTTTTCCAAGCTATTGTAGGTGTAGTATTTTATAAAACTAGCAACATTGGCAGGTAGTATGGTACATGATAACTTTATATAATAATAACAGCTGTCAAAGTTAAACAGTTTCAATTTGGCGGGAGTGTCAAATTTTTATCGTCGTACATATTAATAAATCTTTATTCATATATTTAAAAGTAAGTTTTAGTTAGTTTAGAATTATCTAAAGAAAATAAGTTCAAATATAAAAATATAATTGAATCAATAGCTTTAGTGTAGATATCTGATATGAGATGGGGATACTTGACAGATTTTTTATGGAAGATATAAACCAGATAAAACCTCACAAATGTGTCACAATTTATGAAGAAAATTTCTATATAAATATGTGTCTGAATTTTAGAATATTTGTTAATTTTTCCTTCTGTATGAAGTCTCCAATAATATTGAACACATGACAAATTTACATACGATTTTTGTTTATAAACTCCATAATTTTTAATTAATTTAAAAGGTATTTTCTATGGTGATTGCTAGAGCAAAAGCAAAATCTGAAAAGTCTTTAATTAAGCCCTAAAAACAAAAGAGAGGATCAAGTATCCCTCTTCTTCCTATACAGATAGGTATGGTATATATCACAGTGAGAAATATGAGGTACCTCCATAACATAAGACTAAATTAGTCACTCAATCTAGTATAATATAAGTCTCTAAACATAATTTGTTACCATATGAAACTATAAACAACTGATGGCACAAGAATTAGATTTTAATTATAATCATATAAGAAGCATTTTTGGTTAACACATAAACTCCAATAAAACGTTTCCAACGTTTATTATTATGTCCTCAATATTGCAACAATATCGCTACTTTATTATCAATATAATGTCATTATAATTAAGAGAACCAAACATTTAACGCTTAAGAAAACCTATACAGAAATTTTCCGTAGGTATAGCTCATCCTAACTATGCTGGATTTAAAAATGTTTAAATGGCAATTAATTACGTACTTGTTTTAATAAAATACAATTTCAATTAACCACAGATTCTATTTTAAGTTAGACCCACAGCAATCAAACTGTGAAATATGTATCCAACTTCCTGAAGTAGTTTTAGTGTGATGCGATTACAAACATAGTGGTTGGTTTTCAAAGAAATTTATTAATAGCTTTCGCCCGCGTATTTCGTACTTTTCATTATATAATGGCTAAATAACACAAATTCTTCACAAATTGTAGTATGTGTTCATCTGATGTATAAGCTATATTACTGTAAAGTTTCTTCATTGAGTAATTTATCATAAACTTTCGCATTTATAATATTAGTAAAACAATAAGATGTAAGATTGTTGGTATGGCGCTACCAATGTCATCTAGCTAAACTCTACTAGTAATCAGAATACGGCAAACACAATATTATCTATATAACTAAGGATAAAAAATTTACGAGGCAGTAACAATTAATAACTAATGACTGTCAATCGTAACTACAGTTATAAATCGAGTCTAGTTGTGAAAAAAAGTTCGTCCGCGAACAATAACATCTGAGAATTGACCATAAAGTGGCGACCTTGTGGCAATAAAAATTTAACGAGGCAAGCCCGCGGAGTACTATAGTATAAACATACCAGATTTGTAGACGTGACTGTCATAGAAACAGCTGGCTCGACATCTGGCCAACGCCTTTACTTTAGCGAGCCGAATTTTACTTTTTGGATCATGAATAGGAGAGTTGGGCTAAAGAGGCTAACTTGTAATAATTATTTATATTATATATTATTGTTCATTTTAAATACTGACTGAACTTTAATTTGAATTGGTTAGGTTTTTTTACACTATCCGCCTCTTCAAAAATAAAAATTTCTATGCATAGGTTATATCAAGGCGTTTTTGACACAAAATTGGGGGATGCCTACTTTGGTTACAAAAATATCTGTAGGGTTATTTTTAATTGGCTTTCTGTTTCGAATGACACAATTGCAATACAATAATGCTGATTATTCCACACCGCGTATTAAAAAATATATTTTTACTTATTGCTCAGGGAACAAAGCGGTTATTAAAAAAATCTTTAAAAATGCTTAAGATAAATTCCCAAAAATTAGCTTCTTTTTTAATCATAATGTAAAAATAAAAATTGATGCATAAACAGATTTCAATCATAAATAATATTATTAATCCTTAATTTAAAGAAAAAAAGTGCCTAAATTTTATTTATGTATAAAAGATTAATAAGCCTTACTAGATAGACTAGCCATAAGTTGAAAATAAAGTTGAAGGTAGTTTGATAAATTAAGAAATCCGGTGACTGTCAATTTTATCTCATAATATTTTCGAGGTGGCGCAGCACGTAGAGAATGTATTCGGCCATTAAAGGTAAAACGTGTTATCATATTATGGATTTTAAGCAGTTTAATGGATAATTGAAAAGTATAACAGAACTGTTTTAAGATAGCTTAATAATTTTTTTTGTGCCCACATAGATATAGTGTTTCAGAGTTATGATACCTATAACTATTTTTAGCAATTCATCTTTCAAAAACTCAGAGCGTGTCCTTTACAAAAGGGACCCGGACAGAATAGATTATTCAGCGATGAATTTTACATAGAGCGGAATTTAAGATTTATCCGAGTATCGCAAACACAGGTTGGCTGTTGTTTGCCAAATGTTTTAAATGTGCTCATCGATGCATACTCTCAGTGCTGATGTTGAGTTGGAATCATATCGCTTTATATGGTTGGATAAATAAAATGTGTATTTTCGTTATTTCAATCATTTGGGAATGTTGCAATAGTGATGAAAAAAGATTAATACCCTCATGGTGAGTTGTCGCGAGATTTTATTCAACCCCCATCCCCCAATCTCACGTGAGATTTTACAATATGTGTGTGTTTTAGTTTCTTATTTTCTTTCGGACGAATTAGTGAATCGTATTACGATTACGTTTAAGACTAAATCTTTGGCATCAAATGCAAAGCAAAAATGATGAGATTTGACTCGACTTCTTCTCCCCTCAAACAACTCACGTAATTTATGGATGCCCCCTTCCCAACTCCAAAAATATTTTTGTTCTGTAACAACGGTTTTTGAACTATTAAAGCAAAAAAAAGAACATATTTCATTCTACCCTAAAGCCTGAGATTCTTAGGTCGGAATTATTTTTCTACGGTGAAATTAACAATCAATCTTAATCCGATGAATGAAATTGAATTCTAAATTCAAATTTGTGTCTAGAAAATTCAAATTATAAATCTATTTTCAATTTGCTATCCAAAGGATTAGATGAATTAGATTTTTTTTGTACTTCTGCCTTGAGATCTAGCTTCACCACTAGTGCTGTTACCGTTGATCGCAAACATAACAATAAAAAGAAAATGGTCATTGAACACCAGCGTTGGTAATCCTGAACTCGTTCTGGGTTGCCACCACAACAAAAGAAATATTCTATTCTACAACAAAAAAAATATTCTATTCTATTCTTCATGATAAATTTCATACTTCTAATCCTATAAGCGGCTAACGGACGCAGATCCACTCCCTGAAGAAAACCGCCGAATGTGGTTGAAACTATAGTACATTACTAAATCATACGTGAGTTTTACCGTATCATTAAATCTTAAATAACTAATTAAAATTAGTTTCTATAATAGGATTAGAAGTTTGATTTTTTGATAGTTTCGACGCTTTAGAAGCGTCAATACCTCAGTTGTTCAGACGTTGGACTCATGATCGACACGATCGAAAGTTCGTGAGTTCAAATCCCAATCATTGGACTACTGACGTGTCCCACTCCTAACAAGCCTTCCAGCTTACTTGGAGGGGAGAAAAGGAATACTAGTAGTGTTCTAAACTGCTAGTAATCTAAGAAAAAAATAGATACCATTATGTATTCTTAAGGAAACAAATAGGTTTTTTTTTATTTTGTTTTTATTTATCTTTATTGTACACCCAAAGCCAAATAAAGTTAAACAAATACAGTCAATTTAAAAACAATAGTGTACAAAGGCGGACTTATTCCTATATGGAATCTCTTCCAGCCAACCTTTGACTAACTGAAAGAATAATCCCGTAAACAAACGCGTTCTCAAACGTTATGTTTTATTGGCATCCCTTTCTCACCTACGTTTGCCGCGCTTTTTACTTTTTCGAATTAAACGTTGGCGGCATTTAAAATCCGGCGCGAGTTATTTTGTTAGACTCTCATAAGGGAAACCTAAAGAAGCATTCGACCACATTTTGACATACTTCTTAAATTAATCCTTCAGAACCTAAGTTAAAAAATATTTCTTTGTGTATTGATCATTGAACTGATATGTTATTTTCATGTAATTTAGCTTAATTTCTTTATAATTTAACAAAAACATTTTTTGACTAAAATGTACGGAGTAACATTTACTAAATAAATATGAACTTTATTGGAACAATATAGGGCTTAATTTCGCTTGTCGTATGTCATCTGTACGTCACGGATATACGTAGTACAAGATGCTCCGCTAGTTTCGTACAGTTGGCTAACGTGATTTCACCAGCCAATCGTGAGCGAGGTAGATGGCGCTTTAGTAGCGACGCGAGGCGAACCCAAGCTAGCTTGCTCTGGGAACATTGCTTCGAGCTCCATACATTTTCTTCTGGCTCTCTACGTCTGCAGTTTGGTTGTGTACCAGTTCAAAAATCATTTCAAAATTTTTGCCATAAGGTGAGTCCAATCAATTTTCTAATAATTGTTAAATGTTTTAATAAGTTTTATTGTGATTATAAGTGTGTGAGTCATTAAAATATGTTTTAATCCACGTTGGAATTCTGAGTCAAACATGGCCATAGGCTTCGTCGTACTTTCCATAGTACGCGTGGGTATAAGAAAGGACGCCCTATTTTAAATAATTAATTTCTCGAATCTTTTCCATTGAACGACTGTTACAGTTCTTCAACAAGTTAAAGTTAGATACATTTAGATTTATTTAGTAATTATGTCATCTATAGATAATGCGTATTTTCAACACAATATGAGAAAACAAAATGGCTCGTACGACTCGAGCATAGGCCAGTGAACTCGTTATATGGGGCGATAACTAATTTCATCGATTATTGCATTAAATATTAATGTTTCTAGCTTATTTTTATTCGTTTTAATTCGTATTGTTGGAAATTTAACATAAAGATTATTATTTTCTTTGTACGTAGCCGTAAACACGTTTCCCGCCAAAATGACTTCCCTAGAACGCCTCGTAGTCGCGTGGAAGCACGTTAGCACGAAATATTGCATTCATTTAACATTATAACCTTTTATGTTTTTATTTTATATTAATATTGTTTAATTTGCTTTTAGGAAAAAAGTTAAGATGACGGACAAGCCGAAGCGTCCTATGTCAGCATATATGCTCTGGTTAAATAGTGCAAGAGAACAGATTAAAGCGGATAATCCGGGACTTAAAGTCACTGAAATAGCCAAAAAAGGAGGCGAAATTTGGCGAGGAATGAAAGACAAAAGTGTAAGTTAGATATTTATTTTAACTTGAATGTTTCTTTATTTAAATATGTTTTCTTTGTTTGCATCATTTCTAATATTTTTCTCCAATTATCACAAAATTAGGTATGGGAAGAGAAAGCTGCAAAGGCAAAGGAACAATACACAAAAGACCTAGAGTCATATAATGCTAATGGAGGTGGGGGTGAAGAAGGTGGCAAGAAGGCACCCAAAAGAGGGAAGAAGGGCAAGAAAGCTGCACCAGCCGTGAGTATTCCCTTGTCATGTTATTTGTTTGTTATTGTATTTTCCTTAAACTCTATTTCCATCAAATTAGGTCATGGATTATTTAACTATAAAATAAATAACTTTATTATAGAAATCAAAGAAGAAGAAGGACGAGTCTGATGAGGAGGAAGGAGGTGAGGAAGAGGATGAGGAAAGCGAATGATCTCCCAACACAATAGGCATTTCTGTTCATATTGAATAATTTACTTCGACTTAATTTATTACAAAATAATAATATGGGACTGACTTTCCAAAGTCTGTATGTAATTTCTTAATTTGTATATGAATATTAGAACATTTTGATTCAAAGCATGGTGGAAATTACAATTGAATTTATATAAATTTTTATGTCAACGTAAAGAAATTGTTGATTGTTTAACAGGTGTTATTTTCTACTCGTTTACCTTACTGTAGTATTGAATAGTTGGTAGGTTAGAGGAGTGCAGAGTTTGGAAAGTTTCACCACAGAGTAAGGTCTCTAGGTTTCTAAGCCGTGAAAAATAATATTAAGTGTTAGCATGTATTCACTGGGGAATTGTACAGTTAGCCCTCCCTCGTTAAGTTCGCTGTGACTACTGGATGCTCACCTTTGTAATGTACCTCGGATGGTTCTCTCAAAACTGTGTCTACTACAAACCATTTGCCGTAAAGCTGTGCTTTAAATTCAATATGCCATAAGTTTAATTTACGCTAAATATAATTTATCCTTGAGACAAGTTTTGGTGGGACCATGTCAACATGTAAAATTAGAGACAATTTCATGAATGATGCGAAGGCTTATTGTTAATTAAACCTACCTCTCTCATTGTAAATTTCAATGCTTATAATGGTACCAAACGTTAAGCTAAGAGTGGACAACTCCGGGCTTAAGCCCGTGTTAAAATGATTAAATTTAGGAAATTGATGTGTATGTTGTATTTTTAGTTAGTTATAGGTAGGTTTTCAATGTGATTAGTCTCTCAAATTTTACATTTGTGTTATTTTGTAAATGAGAATTAGCATTCCTCATGTCAATATGGATTTTACATGTTCAATAAAGTAATTTCATATAAGATTCTATTTTTCAATTTGTCTTTTCATTCTTCTACACCCATCTTTCTGTATGCTTCATTTGATCGTACAAATACAATAAACACGATTCGGTAAGTCGGAAATAATGACGTAACCAAAGTAGTTGCTGAAAAATATTAATTTGAAATTATGTATATTTTTCAGCAAATTTAGGGCGTCTTAATTTTCATTAGAAACGGCCATTTTGTTTACGCATCTTTAACGAATTCATTACTTTAACCCAACTAAAAAATCGCTTTTCCAATAAGAAGCATGCATGCCAAAGATAATATTGCACGGTTAGGGACGTACAGTAAGGTATCGATGCCTACTAGTGCACTTGATAATTAGTTACGAAACTCGGGACAATAATTATTAATATTAGATTTCTTTAAAACCATCCTACAAGTAACTTTATCTTAAATTAAATGTTTAGTGTTAACATCATCAGTTTTCCGATCATAGCGAAGTACCGTCACCGTATAAATATATATTACTAGGTAAAATAGAACATTTAGTGTAGTAATGTATTTTCGTATATATTACATATTTAAATTATGAATGTGGTGATTTTAGAATTTTTGTAAGGCGCGTTTACAAAGCCACACCGTCCAGCCATTCGGGATGGCTTCCGATGATATCCAACGTCAGTGTTGGCCCGTGTGTGCGCCTATCTTGTGTAATTTTTGACAGATTGGGAACCACAGAGTTGAAAGTACATCGTAAAATATAGAAAAGGAATACAGTGAAATTGAGGGATAATAAAAACAAACACTAAATTGGATTTAATTTTATCATTGTTGTATTTTTAAAATATTTCTATGCTTTGATAGAACTGTTGATTTACAATTAGGATATATTTTATAAATATGCCATTTAAATAATATAAAATATTTTATTAAGATCGTTTCATTAAAATGGCTGGAGAAGGAACTTTGAATGCCGGGGGTTCTCAGGTAGCACTCGTAACGGGAGGATATGATCACACAATCAAATTATGGCAGGCCCACAGCGGTGTATGCTTACGAACCATGCAACATCCAGATTCGGTAACCTAAATTCATTTTTCATTTCATTATAGCTCTTTGACTTTACCTGGTTTCCAGGCCCGCTAGTAGAATTTTCTTTATACTGGTTTTTCTTTATGAGGTATACAAATCAAGAACTTATTGGTCCACATACAAAAATTAATTGCTTAATGTAAACAATCTGTTTCATCCGATCAGGTGCCAAATTGGATCAGCTTAGCAACTTACTTACTCACAACGGGATACCCCTAAACGCTAAATAAAAGAATGTAAAGTTTGAGTCATAAATAAAAATTATAATATACAATCTTACTTGTATGGTGATGAATTGGAATACAAATGAATCCTGTTACTAAAAGAGATGTATCATGAATGAAATAATGTAAGAGCTGAGTAACCCACTCCTATTTAGTGACAGGAGGCTTATGACATTTAGCATGTAATTTTTACCAATAAGTGGGCTCTAGATTATCTGCTGATACCTTACTTCTACTTGCTGCTCAATTTTTAAAGAAACAAAACAACAGTATAAATATAGTTTTTTATTTTATCCATGTGTTGTCCAATGGTCAAGGTGTCTGTAACCAATTAGTATTATCACTGTTTGCTCGTTTGTGTATTTTCTGTTTAAAGAAGTTACAACATGCTCTGAACTATAAGGAGAACCATTATAATTTAAATTAATAATAATATTTTTCAGCAAGTAAATGACTTGGAGATAAGTCCTAATGGTCAAATGGTAGCTGCCTGTGGGTATCAACATATTAGGATGTATGATCTTGCCAGTGCTAATCCGGACCCAGTCATGAATTATGAAGGTGTTGTCAAGAATGTATCACGAGTTGGCTTTCAGGTAAATTTATTTTTTACTAATATCAAATCTATCTCATTTTTATCACAATAATTTTTATCAATATATTAAGTAGGATGTTCTATATTGAAAAATATTTTTACTTGTAGGAAAATGGACAATGGATGTATACAGGTGGAGAAGATTGTACAGCTAGAATATGGGATATAAGGTATAAATATATATATACGAGTTCTTACTGTTCTAAAAAATGCTAAAAAAATTAGTACATTTTAATGTATTTATTAATATAAAATAAATTTCAGTATGAAAAATAAACCTTATGTAGTAATATTACAGAATGGGTCATCAGTTTCAATGTCAGCGCATATTCCAAGTTCCTGCACCTGTTAATGCTGTGGTGATGCACCCAGACCAGTCTCAGATCATGGTGGGAGGGCAGAGTGGCATCATCTACATCTGGGACTTGAAGACTGATCACAATGAACAGCTGGTAATGTTAAAAGAATTATTTATTACTTTCTTAATTTATTATTGTTTGCTATGAGTACATTGGGGTGACTACAAAAATTTACTACCGAATATCAGAGATGTACAAAGTATCTTGAATACAAAATGCAAGATACTTTTAAATTTAGTATTTCAGATACCATATACAAAATCCGCCGTGGTAGTGCCGGCCGTAGAATAGCACTCCCCCATCTCCTCCCGTGGGTGTCGTAAGAGGCGACTAAGGGATAA
>JAOPUB010000014.1:486402-497766 GCA_027564055.1 Neptis clinioides
TCAGTAGTTTTAGCGTGAAAGAGTAACAAACATCCATACATACATACAAACTTTCACATTTATAATATATGTTAGATGTTAGATCTTACCTGACTCTTTTGTTATGATATACTTTTATTATTAGTATCCTCAGCATTGCGTCGCCATATATCATAAAGGCGTGGATGCATGTCATGTCTGCGCCAATATGCCTGGATTACTCCCTGAATTCACTCGCACATATGCTATGCCCGTCACGCGCTATGTTTTCAGTCGTCGACAAAAAGGCCCCATCTTAACGATTTTCTTCCCAATAGCTTCATAATATATCGCTAGTAATAATATCCACTCAATCATAATGAAGATCTTCTTCTATTTAATATTTCTCTCTGCGTCTTCCTTTGATTCAAAACTTTGTTATATTTAATACTACCAAAAATAGATTAGATAGATTTTATAGAAAAATGTGTTATATGACTTGAAGTGCGTTTTACGTAACTTATAATATTTACTATACTTTATTTTAACGTGGCAACGTCGGAGATGTCGATCTCCATAACGCTAAGTCATTCCAGTGGCGTTCGACAATAGCATACTAATATTCTCTGCGAGCGATTCCATGTAATTCCAGTTATTCCACCGCCGATTGAGCTCCAACCAGCATCTTGAATATGTTACAATAATACTGACTTCGAAATGCCAGACTGTAGCAGAATTCATCTGGCTATAATTTCACCAACTCCTATTATCGGTGTTTGTATCAAAACAATATTGCTCCACCGATAAACGATACGGCGCTATAGACAGCTCACTCGCTAGTACTATTTCACAGTTTCAATAGTGGTGTAGTATATATTTGGATTGATAAAAATTAATTAAATATGCCAAATCAAAATTTATAATCATAACGTAATAGTTTAAAGTGTAAGGTAATATACCGTTGATTTAAAATTAGTTTTAATTCCAACCGACGACTAAATCGGGAGAAAAGAATTACAACAGAAGTGTGTATATTGTACATACTACATGTAATAAGATTCAGCAGCTGTAACTCACCTCCGCTTGAGGCTAAACAAACTCTGCTTATCGCGCAGCATAAATTGGCAACACGTCGTAAGGCAAGCCGTACTCAACGTGCCGTACTGGCTTTATCAGCATACTCTCGTAAAACAGCGCGCTCTGTTATTGCGACCTAGCTACGACATTTTTCGACACTTTTTTTCATATTGCAAAAGTGGCCAGATCGTTACCGTTCGGACGTTATTAACGTTGCACTCGAACCGTGAACAAAACTAACCGATAGTTTCGATAAATACTTCTATTTGGCGCCTTCCATCGTGATCGCATATACTGAAAAAACGGCGCCTTGAGCGCGAGTGTAATTAGAGCCCAATCGTAAAACGAAAGAGTTGCGCCGGAACATCCCATCTGATAATGAGCAGTACTGGCTCGGCTCCAGCCGCCGCTCGATGCACACCGCTCGCCGCGCCTCTCATATGAGGCGGCTCTCTGTACCGCTATCGTTATGACTTTTACACTTTTACGAGTTGTTTAGTTTACAGAGCCAGGCAACCGGCTGTGTACGAGCGCTTGCGCTGCCAAATGCTAGTTAGCGGCTCACCGCGCGTCCACTCTCCGATATGAGTATATTCCTCCTGACCCATTACATACGAAATGGGATTTACATTTTTACCCGTGTTCTTGTTTCTATAACTCTCTTAGATCTTTGCGTTGTATAAATTAATACCATAGAAATGAGTGTAGATTCCTAGTCAACAGTAAAATGAAAACAAATGAATCCAGATAGTATTTTGTTCGATTTAATTAAGGCCTTATTGTCTAATTAAGTCACAAACTAATTTTAGTTCCTTATCTCCACAGCAAATTATAGTGTGAGACACTCTCTTATTTACGCACTAACTAATACACTAATTTGCTCTTTTCAGACTAAGTTATTTATTTAATAAAATTTAAAGACATTATAAACTTTTTACACAGGAATTACGCTTTAGCCAAAAGAAACCTATCTTGACTGAGCTTCTTTCATCGCTTACTACCGGCATCCGTTTACAAGAGACAGCTGCTCAATTCCCGATGATATCAGTTTTGTTCAGTGGCTCTTAATTAACAATTTCTTTTCTTTCCTTTCCGCGCGAGTGAAGTAGGGAATACAAACCTGGCGGCTGTAGAGCGTAATTCTCGTCCCGAGACAAAAAAGAATATTACACCGCATTCAATTCGAACACAGAAAAAATATGATCTGCACTTTTGTAAACGCAAATGAGATTCGCTTTGAAACATGGGACTTAATTTAAATAACGTTGCTGAGCAGGTGCCTGTTAACTGAAAGACTTTCGGATATATGCTAAAATAGTCGAGTGCCCCTAAAACAATGTTTTGGTTTTTTATTATTTTATTTATTATACATCCATTTAAATTCAACTACTCTTTTAATAGCGATATAAACAATATTCAGATGTTATTTAATTAGCAAATCATTGATTCTATAATTTCTAACCTGCACTGTTTTATATCTGTATTTTCATTTGTAAAAAAATTGTGAATTTTATCAATTCGGAAATATAAATAATCTTAAGATCTATAATTTAAAACTTATTTCAAAGTTATTCAATGTTATCTAGCATAGAAAAATTAAGTCAAAATAAATGTAACGTTATATTCATAGATGTAATTGAAGATATAACTTATAATATTATGCAACAAAGGAATATCTGCAGGACTTCGACCTTGGTAGCACCGACCTCCGAATGCTGTTGACCCGTCGTTACCGGCTTGAACGTTCACCCCCGCACTAAAATAAATAATTATAATATTATACTCCATAGAAACTAAGGTAAAATGTGAAAAGATAAACATGAGTTTTTTTATGGTTTTCATATCTGATTAACAATTTAATCGTAATTAATCGATTATTTGGTAACTTAGAAATCAATTTTCATTGCCTATGAGACATGATTTCATGGAAACTATGTAGCTAAAATAATACATCGAAATAAGATATCGAGGTTTAGAAAGCTATATTTATAGTCAAGAAAGTAGAATAGAAAACCTAGAACAGAACAAGAGGTGATGAACAAAGGGTACAGTGCGGCGCCCTCTAGGGCTTTGCACCCTGCACTCGACTTGAGATAATACTTTACGTAACACCCTAGCTTAGGAAAGACTGGAAAATTGTAAAAACAGGATTACCGTTTTGCTGCATTGAGAATTTAAGATCACAAGACAGTCTTCACCCTAGATTACATAAACAACGTTTATATAAAAAGATCAAAAATCAAAAATTTTTGGAGTACATTCTCTTAATCAGAAATTTATATTTATAATATATATTTTTAAAATAAGTATTTTTTTTATATTTATAGATAACGAATAAACAACTAACTAGAAAACCTATAAATAAGTGTAAGTATTAAAACACGACGCTAGCGGACAAAATTAATAACGCGATATCAATCTTTAGATCTTTGGATTACGGAATTATGAATGACAAACTGAAACAAATCGATTTCGAATTCGATCTGTAACTGAAAAATTCTGAATTGCAATAGTTTTACTATTTCAGCCATATTTCAATTTATTTTTAAAGAATATATAATGGCAACGATAACATTTCGAATGCCACTTGTATTTTATATCTAAAATAGTTGCATAAACCGTATCCGGGCCACTAACCTTTAGAACGACGCCCTTTAAGATCGTCGTCCATGTCAAACTAACATTTAACTTATAACGTAAAAATATATTAAAACTCTTTGGTGTTTTAATATTTGGAAAGTTTCTCATCGTACTTGAATTCAACTAGTACTTGTAACTTTCACGATTCGCGCTCATATTTTTGGGTCATATTGCGGATAACTTTATTTTATTCAGTCAGTCCGCTACTTGTACCGCACTCGGGACTTACTCGTAACTCCAATGTCGCCGGCTTTTATTTAAACCTAAGTAGGTATATCTAGCTCTAGTCTCCACAATATACGCACATTTACTCATTGTTTGCGACATTATTTATTAGTACAGAATTAATACACACTTAAATTATATCTCATTACTAAAATTTTGTAATGAAAATAAGATAGAAAGTATATAATACGATACTTAATATAAAAACAGTAATTTAAGTGTCGTAAAACGAAATATCTAAATCAAATTACATTCGGGGTTGAAGAAAACAATGAGTGAAGAGCTTCGATGACGTAACTCTGCTGAGGGTGGTTTTTATTATTTCTAAAAATTTGTATTTTTTATGTACATTATATCAATATAGATAGGTACGCAGATATTACGACAGCATACCGTCTTCGTAACACTTAGCACTGCTTACTATACTGTACGAGTACTCTCTATCTACCTAAAACATGTTTTTGAAAGTAACAAGCAAATTATGTATATCGTTGTTTAACTTGTCTATAAAAAATTACATCGACCTACTAAAAAAATAGGTATAATATATGTATATGCTTGTTATCTTATATTTTTAATATAAAAAGGTGAAATTATAATTGTATATAAAAATAGGAAGTACTGAATTCATAACATTTATCATATCTGTGAAATAGAAGTTTAGTTGGAAGAACGGAAAATCTTAAATCGCTTAAGGTCTGATACTAGTATGTATGGTGAGCAATCTGGCAACTGCTGCCAATCCGCGGAAGTTATAAATTTGTGTAAAGTTGTTTGACTTGCGAATTTCCGATGTTTGTCCGGACGTGCGGGTCCATTTGGCCGCTAACCGCTAACTTCTCTGTAAGGAACGATAACTAAGATTGTGCCTAACTTCACTGTTTACTTAATGAATATGTATCTTATCTTAAGTTAATTTCATTTGCAACATTGATACATTTATAATTGATACCAAATTTTAAAGTTCTTATGAAATAAGGATTTCCAATAGATATTTGTTAGAAGCAATCTTCAGGTGAAACGAAATATAACTCTCACCTGTTTATTACATTGGTATAGCTGCCGGATTACTTCGTTCTTTCATGCCGATGTAATAAAATTCAGCTTAAAAAGTACCTAATAGTTGCCACGATCGTCGCGTTCAGGTTCCATCATAAATTTTTTCGTTTGAAAATATTAAAGGATCAATAACTATAACGATCGTTGTTAACTTATACCATACTTTTAAGTAGATAGAGATAGAGATTTTTTATAAAATAAGTGTAATAAAAACAATTTGTGGTAAATATTGAGATCATAAAGCATTAGAAGGGCTGAACAGATAATGTTTTAAATGTATTAAGAGTTTACTTACAAGTTGCAAATCTGGCACAGTTGACGCAACGGAAGTCTAAAAACAATCCCAACTGCGCTAATCACTTATTTACGTCTCCAGTCCACTCTGCCGGAGTATTTCTAGTGAACTCCCAAAACTTTGAGAAACTCTAATGTACCGTGGGAATTTGGATTCCAATAAAGCGATATGAGAATGCAGTCTCTCTACGGTTTTGGCGAATCTTATGCGTGGCTTAATTGGACTTTGTCGGTGTGCATCGGGAACAGTGAGGGAAGTAATTTCACCGTTGTTCCGGCGGATATATCTCGCGAGCGGAGAGCCCTACAACTAATCGGTTTGTCATTTCCGCAATCGACCGCCGCGACGCCGTTTTGAATACTTAATATTTATCCTTTGTTTACGCTGCAATATCACATCATCATATCATAACATATAATGATATTTTTTTAATTTTTCTCTTTGTCGTAATAATATTATTTACATGTTGCTGTAGAGTGATAAGTAGACATTGTATGGCGGTTGGATGATATGAGAGAATGAGTAAGCGTATGAATCAATAAACATAGAAGTGAAAACCTTATCCGTATGTCTGTCTTCTTACTATTCGTTATAGAAATATTTGGGAAATCGCAAAAACCAAAAAGAAACTCTCAAATTAAAAACAGTTTAGAGTTTAATTTCGTTATTGCTTAGTTAGCCGTCCTTTTGTTCTTAAACTTTAATTGGCACTTTAAAAATTCAAGACAAACGCTTTTAAGGTGGAACAGTAAGGGAGCGGTAAAAATAACTTGAAACTCTTAGAGCTCTCGAGTCGCATCGACTTCGAACGAAACATCAAACATAGTCGTTGGTTTTATCGATGGCATTATTGGATAGATAAACTATAAACTAAAAATAGCTAGCACTAGCTTTCGCACCTCTTTAAAAAGACATTGGCTTTTTAGTTTAACGCGAGCGTGAGAAACAAAATCTTATAAAATAACTATTCTATTTTCAGACGCCGATAAAAGACTAAAGTTGAAATTTCGTGCCGATCTAATGGCAACCGATGTTTGCAATCTCTAACTCAAACAGCCCTCTTTTCTGAAGTTGCATAGTAATAAAAATAGATCAATTACATGTTTTTCATTTGGTTTCTTATCAAACTTTTTCATTTAAATATATTTACTTTATAAAGTAAAAAATAGATATTCGTCCATTTCTAATTAACTTTATTTTCGTAGATTGTCCGTACATCACGCTATTTGTAGTTTGATATGTAATACTAATAATAATCGTTTAAATGTTTATTTTCTATTTATAATTTCTTTTTAAATATGAGATTAAAAAGATAAACTTGATAAACATTTTTCATTTCAATTTTTAATATAATAACGATAAAAACTTTTTAAAATATCGTATATAAGAAATCATAATCTTAAGAAACTTTAATTTTACCTTATTAACGAATTAGCCTAAATGCTTATGAAAAACATCATCAATCTTATAAAAATAATTGTAATCTCTCGATTATATCATACATACCCACATTATTTGCTTTCTTTGTAACTTCGCGTTCTTCTATACACGACACATTTTTCTATACCACGGGGACTTATTTTCGGGCTAGTAAAAGGTATGTTTGCTATCTTATAAAATATATGTATGCAGAATTTTATTTAAGTCCTTTGAACTGCTCGTATGCAAATATCTCCCTTCTCACCCAAAAGGACTTAATTAAGGGTAAAAAGTTACCAGGTAAGGAGAAAACTATGTTTGAAATCTCTACAAGCCCTGAATTTCAAAATTTTTCCAACTCGTAGAAATTTAAACAAATATCTTTAACAAAATTCTGCGACGTGCCATGCACGGTTGTTATCGATTAAATCTAATCCATAAGTCCCTTTAAACTCCGCTGTTTTATTATATTTTACGTAGGTACTTCAATAGCAATCATGATATATTACGTGTGCGTTTTGTATAAATTTCTTATCTAGAATAATTTTTATACTTAAGTTTTTTTGACCTCAAAATATATAGGTATATTGAATATATATTGAATATAGATAGATGTTTCAAGACACCTAACTCGAGTAACCGCACTCTCAACACATTTATGAAATTCAGAAGAACCAACGGTGTTCATCGATGTAATCCTGTCACTGAAAAATCATTTCAATTTGATAGCAGACCTCGGGTGTAAAATGACGGCACAGGCGCGAGCACGGCAGTAGCTAGCGGTAATATGCTATTACCGTCGTAACAGCGTTACTCCCAACTTAATTCTGCCCGAGGCACTGCGCCGTCCAGATTCACTAATTCTCCTATGCACGACGATATCACTACCTAATTTGAATTTAGTATCGATGGTGACATATTGTTCACGCATAATCTATTGCCTTTAGCAATTGCTAACACAAGCACTTCAAAAAATAGGATACTGGCTGTGTATCAGGCGAAATCAGGTTAAGAACTTCGCTTTAATATCAAACACTTATCTAAAAAAACAAACTGCATTTTTAGAGGATCTCCGCTAACGGCCGAACATTTTTTAAATCAACATTTTTGAATTAAAACTTTTGTTAAAATTAAATCTATTTTCAAAAACTATATTAAATAACTAATTATGGCTGTGAAATAGATCCAGGATGGTTATTACTGAAATATTTTAATAAAAATAAATAAATAAACAAAAAAATCAGGTGTATTGAATCGGACATAAAAACTTTTTTTACTTCAATAGATACAGTTGCCGAGATAACGTTTCCTATGTTTAATACATTTAAATCCTCCAAAATCGGTCAGGAATAATAACAACGCTACAGATTGTTGATACTAAGACAAGCATCGTTCTAGCAATACAACGTTACGATAACAAACCTTGTAGAGATCTAAGTAAATCCCGAAGGAACATCGATAGACCATAGCCACAGCGAGGGGCTGGATATCAGCCACATCACATTCAAAGGAGCTATTAGCAAAGCACACGGATAGACGTCAATTGAGTTTAAAGCCTATGGGTAATATTGCCTTCTGTGCCAATAGCTTGAGGTTGACTACAGGAATAGAATGTTGTTTGATTTTAGTTATAAATCTATCAAGATTTACCAAAATTTTAATAATCTATACTTACAATATAATCGTAGACATGGCGTATCTGTAAATTTGGATGATCGAGGTTCCTATACAAGGAATCTATAAGCATAATAATACATAGAATAGCTAATATGATAGGAATGAGATTGTGCCCACAAACAGATAGTAAGTTGAGATAAACACAAAGTACTTCTAGCTATACTGTGAGTTACTGTGGAATATAAGGGTTCTATTTGTGTAAAAATAGCTAATAAAAAAGGATGTAACAGTTTACACAAATTAGAAAAGACAATAACATAGAATCAACACATAAAATATTATTTTAAAGTATGGGAGTTCCTAAGGAATATAGGGGCTCTTTTCGTGAAGAATAGTTAATATTATAAATGTGAAAGTAACTCTGTCGGTTCGTCTGTGACTTAATAATATAATGTAATGAGTAGTTACTTGAAATGTATAATTTCATAATTTACTTGTATTAGACATTCATGATAATAAAATTCAAATTAAATCAATCTTTTAGTTATTGCTATTATATACCTAAAGTTACCAAAATCAATGATAGGTTTTCTAAAGCATCAAGAGTGTTATTTTAAAACAGAATAGGTTCATTCAAAACAGTTATTCACTTATATTGAGAGAATAGCTTTAAATCCCTTTTGCCGTCAAAGAATCTTGGAGATAGACTGCTATTGAAATCCCTTGTGAACATCAATGCCTATTGCCGCGTCGCTTATCTACAATATACGGTTTAAGAATGGCATCGTGGGAGAAAGGGTCGTTTTAAGGAGATTTTACGATTTTGAACAATTATAACTAGTAGTTACAAAATGTTCTATTACTGCATAATAAATAATCAAATAATTATTTTAACCGTCAAAATATTCGGATGCATAATTTCGTTTTAAGTAGAAAGGTACTAGCCGGTTGAAAATAAGCCTACTAATATAATAAGCCGACTAGTCGACTGTGTTTCGGAATACAAAACAAAAAATAAATTTAAAGTCATCAAAGACTAAGGCTTTTGAAGCTGAGAAATTATGAGAATTTTAAATGAATATAGGCATAAAATATATATATAGTTTGTTATATTTTAAAATATAGAATCTTTTTTTCATTAATATATATTCATACAATTTGAAGGAACGATGTATTTAGAATAAATAAAGGGTCATTCCATCTGAAATCGTCTGATTAGTTGACCCATTTTAGATTTTACTGAAACCTTGCGGGAATCATCTTTAACGTCCCAAAAAAAAAACAAAAATTACACAAGGTGTAATTTTTCAATCGCTTGTTTTCGCCAATTAAAATTTAAACTTAAAAAATCAATGCAGTGAAAAATAAAAGAACGAGCTTAAGTCAGTCAATAAGTTAATTTCTCAAAATGCAATTCTAAAAAACATAAAAAAATGAAGTATAGTTTTTGGTTATAAGGAGTTTTTTTTTTCGATGAAAAATGCAGTTTACGCATCCCTCCCGAGTAATTAGCCGGGAGGGTATGTGGGGCTCACTAACGCACAGTCAGAATACCCACTAAAAATTATCGCTCCCTCTCCGCTATAATGAAACGACACAGGCAGGCACGCATACAACCTTGACGTTCCAGCATATCCTTCATTTTATGTTATTGGTCTTTCTATAACCGCACGGAGACAGCGCGAAACGCTACCTCCTTGTCTTCTTTCTTTTAGTCTTCTTCGGCGTGTAGGATTTGTGAGCCTTTTGCTCTCGCTCATTGGTTTTCTTCAGAGTCATCACTGAATCACAGAAGGAAAGTATTGCAGACCAACACCTATCAGTACTGAGCATAGCGTCCACCACGTTCACGGGCAGGAAATCGTTGACAAATCTATTTTTCAATCAGTAATCCGAGAATTTTGGATTAAGAATGAATTTATTTGAATTATTAATTTCGTCAGATCCATGTACGATTCTAGACTAGATTCACAGACATCCAACTTTTCCACCTTATATGTGTTTGAAACTATTTAATGACACTTGCTTTAACGGTGTAGGATGAAATCGCCAGGAATCCTAAGCGTCAACCAGCGTCGTAGACTATTTTTACACAACCCGAGAAGGAGACTTGCCTCTGCAGTTGGTCATTGTATGTTTATGATACAGAACAAAATAGTTATACATTATACGTTTACCTACTGTTTTATTTATTATCATGAACAAATGAGATAACAGCTTCATTCGTAGAAAATCGTTTTGACAGGCGGTCGATGTCGGGATGCCGGGGGCCGCTTGGCACGATACAGGGGACAACATCTCGCTGACATTCGTCATTATTTTTATGCAAATATTTTCACTTCATGAAAAAAATATAATATAAAAACTCTTTCCCTACTCTGCGCGCCCATTCTTTCCTGTCTAAATATTTTCACAAGCCATTATTTTTTTACCAGCTTAAAAGGTATACTCAAGTGGATTTAGTGAATAAAATTATATTATGAGGTGTTGAGCCCGATGTTTTAAGTCGCGACATGTTTCTAGCGCCGCATTAATTGTAACTTGAAGCGGGCAAGAACACGGACGAATAATTTTAATGGCTTGCTGACAGATTATTGCAGAAAATTAAATTTTAGCTCGTTGGACACAGACCATAAAGTTCATGCTTACAAATCTCTTTGTTATGACGTCGTAACGAGATTTAAGTCCGTTTCGTCGTGAAGACGTCGCCATGTCGTCCTGATATCGCATGTTTTATTATTTCGCTCTATAAACGTACGTCCGTCCTGCTACTAAATTATACAGAAACGTTTTAAAGCGAAAAAATAATATTTAGAGCAAGTTACGGTAACAGCTTCACAATTGCTTACCAATAATGTAAAACTATACAATATTTGTTCTGCATTTGTTTGTTTTCATAGTAGATAGAAGACAAATGAGAAGACGGTCCACTTTAGTGGTTACTGCCCATGGAGCAATATAAACCCATTTATATATTAAGTATAAGTATAAATATAGTATATATATATATGTCGGGATCGAGTATCGAATAGAGTATCGAGTATCGAGAGTAATCGAATGAACTAACGAATATC
>JAOPUB010000014.1:499411-510890 GCA_027564055.1 Neptis clinioides
AAAAAAACACGTGCCTTTTACATTACATTATCGCACAAGTACGTAATGAGATACATTACGATATTGAAATTGGTGTATTTACAACCACTTTACGAGCAAATATGTTATAAAAATTATTTACAGTAGTGATATCTAGAATCAGTACTAGTTAATTTTAATTACCGAACGAAGTAATATTATATAGTAAATGGTGTTTTGTTGTGTTATAGCAGTACATTGTAAATATGGTAAGCAAGATCAAAGAGAATTTTTATAAAAATTGAGAGGAACTCTATATCAATAGAACGAAGTTTTTAAACATAATTTTTAAATTGATTGATACTTAAATCCATAATTTTGTATGTTCATTGTATTTTCTTTTTGGTTTTATATTCTCTTCGCCACTAAAAATATTTTTATCATAAATGATAATTAATCTCATATTTTCTATTAAACACAAACTAATTCATGACAAACAAGGTTTTTCTAACATCTATCTTTTGCATAACTACCATGAGTAGTTTATGATATTGATATAAGTGTATTTAACTAAATCCCTATAATTATTTTCCTACATACGTATTTAATTTTACTTTAAAAACCACTTTTCGTGCTAGCTCTAATTAAAACTACGTGCACGCCTAATGAGATCAGTCTGTAAATGTGACAACGCATAAATCCAGCGTAATAAACGCAACATCCGTTAAATAGGGCCGAGTCAGTCAAATTGTCCACAATGCGATTATTCCATTACGTGAAAGCTGCTGCGACCGCACGCTGAAATACATACTACGAGCACATAACACATAGGTACTAACATTATACTTACACTCTGCGTAATTCTTCAGACTTCATTGACCGTTTGTATGATCCAGTTTATCAAATATTTAGGAAACATTAAAGATATTCGTGTGGTATTCCACATAAATATTGTGCAAAGTATTTACATTCTAGGCCAAGAATTCATTACGTATTTTCTCTATAACATTTTTTGTAATAAAATAAGTATTAGGAAATACTTGATTACAAAACATGAATAATTGCATTTATTTGTAACTAAATTTCTGTAATTTAAATTTTTCTATGTTTTTGAAAAGTGTATTCATACTACTTATACTATTTGATATATACACAACTCATTATTGTTATGATAGGTACCAACGATCGCTAGATATTTTTTGATAATATATAGTACAAAATGATTAAAGTATATAATTAAGTTGAGAATATTCCTAAATATTATTTTACCTTTGCAGTTTGTCTCAAGTGCGGCGACCATCGCAGCTGGATCCGCATGGCACGAGGAGCGTTTTAGCCCGCGCACTCGACGTTTGGGAACAAGCATCAAGACTCACATTCACAGAAATCAACTCGGATGATGCTGACATAGTTGTTTCATTTGCCAAGTAAGTTTCAAGTTTTACTTTTCTATACTATTCTCATTTTAAACGTTGTTTAAAAATAAAATATAAATTTAGTTAGTTGTTCTTGTATAAAACATAAAACTATACTTTTTCTATTTATTCGTTGAAATCAATAAAAACATATATTATGAATTCATAAAATTTGACGACGCTGTACGGGATGTGAAATCAATTTTATGAAGATTTGCTTGAAATACCATCTGGTATTTTATTGGTAAGAATGGCAATACTATAATTATCTATTAAATATTAATGAATCCTGTAATATACAATACACTTACAAAATAACCAAATAATTTAAGAGTGAATCTTTTATTATATTTTAAAATAGTGTAATTCAAATTTAATCTAAGACATACGAAGTGCTGAATATAAAACGAAACTTGAAAATACGTTCCTTGATTCATTGCCCTGATAATAAATAATAATCAAGTAAGGATTTGGGGGACACGTCCTATCCATTTAAGGGGATTTGCGATACTCTCGTGCAAGGAATAGGATACGAACAAAATTCGCTTTAACATTAAACATTTGAATATATCTTTCAACAATATAACATTTGAAAATAAGTTATTTGATTTTTGAGTGAATTTGATTACCAAGAAATAGCAGATAAAAATATACCAGTAGTTTATCGCAAATGTCACACAAAAAACATTAACAGCAATGTATTAAAAATAACTTTGACCACGTATGTAGTATGTACCCATAAAGTGTGGTTATTTTTGTACTTGCTTACAAAATAAAACATGGATTAAACTACTAATACAACAATAGACCAGACATTAAGCTTTAGGTTTCCCATCGCTTTCGATTCAAGGTAAAACCGTTTCTTCTCGATTTCGTTTTACTGAAGGGACGTGACTTGCTAAATCCACTTTGCTATTAATCTAATAGGTCCTTCTTACGGCAAATTGTGTCGTTGCTCCGTCGCGACTTTCATTAGCAGGAGTTAACGTCGTTTCAGTTGAACAAAATTACGTGAAATGCTACACATACCCTTACCATTGTTCGAGTTATAAAACAACAAAAATAACCACCAGCCATCCGAAATTATACTATTAAATTAGTTATAAAAAATATAAATCAGGAGTAGAAGACAAGAGTTGCATAACAAATAAGAGAAGGGCGAAGTTTCGCTTATTAGATCACCGTACACGACGATATGAGAAAGTACCGACGACAAAAACCTCAACCGAGGACATATTGCGACCGCCATATTGCCGAGGACGCTGCAAACTTGCAGCATAAACTTCGCTATGCTCTACACATTTTTTTATCTACCGAGGCGTACGGAAGTTGCGATCACGTGCACTCTTTTATTAGTTGCGACAGGATACTTCGGAATGCCCAACACGATTTGATATAGTATGATAACGTTTCAAAACTCTTAGTCGAGTTACGAACTTCTTATTCGAAACAATGACAAGATGTAACAATTGGGTAATTTACTAATTTTTATTTTATCTTATACTGTACTCATTTGTTACATTTGAAGCATACCAAATTTCTATCAAATCAAGTTGATTTTCTTTTGTCTTATAAACAACAAACTGAATTCAGAGCTCTTCTAGTGGGAAAACGATGAATACACGCAGTAATTTATACTTAAACAAGAAAACATTCCAAAATTTTAGCCCTATATATTGATGAAATAACTTATAATTATATCCACTCTACGCCTCGCAGTCTAAGGCCCCTAAAATATATACTTACCAACACAGAAGTATTAAAATGTGCACCAATTTGGGCTTGGGGATTTGATTCCATTCTTATAATCACAAATATTAATACCGATAAATCACCGATAAATATACAATGTAATTATTAATATAATATATTCTTTTCATAATACTTTAGTATTAAAACAACATAATATAATCCTAATTTAATAAAAACGGTTACTATTTCATGTAAGTTCTTTGAAGACCTTATAACATGTAGCATGAATTAACATTTCTATTTTTGTACTATTCTGACCGCGACTCATTTCGATACAGCGAAAAGTGCTTATATTGTATTTAACCACCCATATCGACTAATGGAAGAATTTTCTCAATAACGCAATGGACTTACTAATACTGAGGAAATATTCATGGATAAAGTCTTTCCGCTATTTTGTTTGTACGAAAAATGATTAGATCGGTAGTGTCCGAGAAGGTCCCATGAGATACAAGTTTGATTGCTGTGCATACTCGACGGACGCCACCGTCGTGTGTTGAAATGAATACATTATTTTACTACTCTATTTTCATATATGAAGCTCATCACGTTATTTTCATAAATATATATGAAATACCTACTCTATGGTTACATAACGCTGGACGAGTAATGAAAGCCGCAGAACTTGTATCGGCTGGTGTTGGAGAAATTGACGAGATGATTAGAGGGACCAAAGGTGATGCTGTACTTTACTACTTAATGAGCTGATTGATGGCTTTTAAATAATCAAACTTGTTTATATAAGATTTTCTTTAAATAAACTTATGTATAGATACGATATTTACGAGAGATATGGAATAGATTGTCATATTTCTACCAATTTATAGAAAATCTTAACAAATTATATATCTAAACGTTCCTTATAAATCACTCTGTCTACTAGTGGAAACTACATGAAAATCGGTTTAGTCATTTTTTTTTATATAAGGTTTTCTTTAGAGTTTAGACAAACTGATATGAAGATACGATATTTACGAGTGATAGGGAATATTACGCCATATGTCAACCATTTTATAGAATATCTTAACAAATTATATATTTTAACCTTCCTCACAAATCACTCTATTCATTAGTGAAAACCGCATGAAAATCTGTTTAGTAGATTTTGAGGTTATTGCGAAGAAATAGAGAGAAACGCCATGGGTTTTTTTTGTACAATAATTTCATGTTTTCTTAACACTTCAAAAATTGATTGAATGTACGAGTCAATGAAGCTTTGAGTGAGTCAGTGAGTGAGTTGGAGCAAGAGTGAATGAATTGAAAACAGTTCCTTGGCACTGGTCAGAAAGCGATACCAGGAAACAGTTTATATAATTTAATACGGTCAAAGTAAAGCTTACTGAAAAGTTAATCCAGGGGACTGTATATAGATTTTGACACTGAGAAAGTAGATTCCTGTAATTATCCCCTGGTAATGTTTAGAAAAGAATTTCAGGGGACTGCACATAGAATTTACTTTTGAGAAACTAAACGTACAGTAGCATTTCTCTTGTACTGCTCAGACAGCAACACCAAGGGACTGTTTATAGAATTTAACACTACGAAAGTACAGCGTATAATAACAATTCTCTGGCAAAGCCTAGATAGTTGTGCCAAGAGACTGTATATAGAATTTTATACTATAAAAGTAAAGCGTGCTGTTACAATTCCCTGGCACTGTTCAGTAAGTGACTTCAGGGAACTGTATATATAATTTGACACTGTTAAAGTAAAGCGTACTGAATAATCAATCACACGGTGAAGAAGAATGTCGTGCCCGGGGACTGTGTATAGAATTTAACACAGAAAGTAAAGATTACAGTCACAATCCCCTAAAAAGTATAGAAAAGTATGCCTGTAATATATTGTATATAGTAACAATTTCCTGTCAATGCTTAGAAATCATTTTTAGGGAATTATACAAATAACTTTACTCTAAGAAGATATGCCATACAGTAACAACTCCCTCGTACCTTTTTAAAACAATTGCAGGGTATTGTATATAGCATTAATACTAAGAAATATGGCATAAAAGAATAATGCCCTGTTTAGAAGGAATTCCAGGGAACTATAAATACAATTTAAAATGTATGTATGTGTGTATAGAAAAGAATTGCAGAGGGCTTATATAGAATTTTATACTGTGAAAGTAAGTAAGTAAGCCTATAGTAAAAATTCCTTGGTAAAGCTTAAAAAATTGTGCCAGGGGACTGTACGAAAAATGTATCACTGTGAAACTAAAGCGTACTATAACAATTCCCTGGAACTGCTCAGAAAGCAACTCCAGGGGACTGTATATAGAATAAAACACGGAAAGTAAAGCGTATAGTCACAATCCCCTAAAAAAACATATAAATTTATGCCAGGGGACTGTATATAGAATATCATACTGTGAAAGTATAGCATACAGTAACAATTCTCTAGCAAAGCTTCGAAAGTTGTGCCAGGGGACTGTATATAGAGTTAAACTCTGTGAAAGTAAAGCCTACAGTCACAATCCTCTGGCAAAGCTTCGACAGCTCCAAGGGACTGTACATAGAATTTAACTTTTGACGATTAGATGTTTATTGTATGAAATCACTTAGACAACAACGTCAAATAGTTCTGGAGACCTATAAAATATCTACCAGACGTTGCAAACAGTCCCCTAACTCTACATAGTTTAGTGGAGAATACTCTACGCACGTTTCACTCTGACACCAGAGAAAATAAAAGTAATATTGATCTATGACATACAACTCATGCCATTTAGTTCAATTTCTTACTCATATAATAACATAGTATATCTGTAGCACGTTGGAGTCGTTACCAAAATTGATGGTAAAGTATAAAAATACAGACATAGCGGATGTGCGCCATTTTGTTTTGCGATAACACTTTTTCGCGCGAGTGTACACGACCGGTTTAATGTGTTATGCTTTACGTTTGAGCGCTTTTAATGTGACGTCACTGTCGATGTTTTTTTTTATCTTTACAATGTAATGGTTTGTTTTGTGTTTTTATTGAAATAATGTTGACTGTTGGAAATCACTTATATACTGCCTAAAATTCAGACGGTTTCTCATTATGCAATGGAATTTAATGTTATGAAATGTAATGCAATGTAATGAAAATGTCAATAGTTTTGTTATGCAATGCAATAGTATGAAACATAACCTCACTGGGTGTATATGTATATATTATTCAATCACACAAAAACGGCTGAACGGAATTTGATAAAATTTCGCACACAGATATTTTATAATCTGGATTAATGCGTAGGCTACTTTTTATCCCAGAAAAAAATATTCTTTGTGATAATAAATGTTTATTGAATGATTGAATATCTTTGTACACTAATATATTGAAAATTAAATGTTAACATGTCTAATGAAATAAATAACCAGATTAACGAAACTAACGTAATTAACGATATAAATGAGTATAACGAAACCAATAAACTAACGAGACTAACAAAACTCTCGAATCCAACAATACTAATGAATCTAACGAGACAACGAGTCTTATGAAACTAACCCGTACAAAGACAGGGAGTTTGACTAGTTTTACATAAAAGTTTTTATGTTATATACCAGAACAACTTCTTATTAAGCTCGCGCCACGTAAGTATAGGTTTGACCTTGATTTTGCAGAAGTCATAATTAGAGAAGCAGTGCGTCACACGCGACTAGTTCTTATGCGAAGTTTCAGTTCCAGCACGTCTGCTATTAGTCAAAATAGTAAATATCACGGATGTAATTGCCAATGCAGTCGCGCAGTACACTCACAAAGAGCGGCGGTAGCTATACTAGTAAATATAAGACAGGCAATCTTTCAGAAGTTTCCATCAATATATCACAGAACTAATACAAAAACTGTCTAAAACTGACCTTCACTCCAAACTTGTACTACACGTACAGGTGCGCATTTCCTCTGATTTATGACATTACTGTCTAACAAATCACTACACCCTTTATGGTATCGCTATCGACGTATTATTATATGGATGCTTTGTGTTCATAACCAGATTTTGAACATAATGGTACTGAAGAAAAATTGGTTATACTGGGTAAGTAGCCACCGTGGTCTGATGATGTGGGTTCGAAT
Source organism: Neptis clinioides (assembly GCA_027564055.1). Taxonomy (NCBI): domain Eukaryota; kingdom Metazoa; phylum Arthropoda; class Insecta; order Lepidoptera; family Nymphalidae; genus Neptis; species Neptis clinioides. Next base: position 506,602 of record JAOPUB010000014.1, read on the forward strand.
TTCGCGGGGACAACAAATTAAAATCGTTGTTTCTCCTGGCCAGGTCAATGCAGTTAACACACTCACAGGAGCTGTTTGAACTAGTGCTCCCGACACTTTTCCGGGCAGATTCCACCCGCACCACTTGAATGCCTGGCACACCGACAATATACATGCGTCAAGGTCATTTCTACCACGCACGTTTAAGGTGTGGAATAAGGAATGACCACCAGAGGTTTTCACAGAGCGCTTTAATATGGGGGTTTTCAAACAAGGAGTATACAGGTGCCTTAGAAAGTAGGGTAGGCAATGCATGTGCAAGACTCCGCGTATTCCAAATGTCTATAGGCGACTGTTACCATCTACCGACTACTTACCATCAGGTGGACCATCTGCTCCTTTACCCGCATATTCTAGAAAAAAAATGCGGACTGATCACCTGATTGTCTGATAAGTAAGATGATCCACCTTTATATCGGAATCTGTCGAATTTTGAAGTTTCTTAAAAACTTTGGCTCAGCGATATTGATTCATGTAAAAAACATGAATGAAATTTGTACAAAATTTATGGTTTTTTCTCAACCAATAGACATCCATGAAACATTTCCTTCAAACTTTAAGTTGAAATGAAAAAGTCTTTTAAAAGTAATTAATATTAAACGTACAGATAAATGCTATCTACTAAATCTCTAAATATTCTACAGTAATATAAACTAAATTATGTAATAAATTACCGATACTTCACTACAGTATAACACTTTCACTAACGCTACTTCAGATAACGATCACTCTATAAAATTTATAGTGTTCATGTCAGAGGCTTTCTATTAGATGATTTGTTGGTTGATAGCTGCCATGTTCCAACGGGAGTTATGTTAACCTAAATCATTCACTATCACCGACAAATATGAGTATACTTTATTTACTAACAATTAAATATATATATTCCGAAACTGCGAATTTCGAAATTATTTCCTAAACTGCATTAGCTTTGTAAAAATTTTATAGGAGTACAAAGTAATTGTATATTCATTCCGCGTAGCTTTGAACTGAATTCAAATAAAACATAGTCTTATATCATGCAGATTATAACCTGATTTAGAAGCTATATTTATTTACTGTTTCTCTTATGAATAAACAAGTAGTTTACCGGCTATTATTGCAAGGAATGACACTCATGGGGCTTGCGACTTGATGCTGAGTTATGTTCTAATTATACTCTTACTAAAGTTATCACGTCATCTAAAAAGAACAGCACCAGAACCACATAGCATGTTGATTAACATGAAATCACTTGGACTCCTACCTAATATCAATTGGGACAGAGGTTATATATAAATAGTTAACCAGTCACTATTTACTATCGAGGCAAGACACACATCCGGTCACTACCACTGCCTTAACACAAGTGCCAAGGGATTAGACTCCGTATTTATGAATACCCACCCTAACAAAAAAAAAGTGTTACTATAAACAATTCTACGAAGATTTAAACTATCATTATTCTCATTCTCAGTCCTATATAAACTCACTCAAATGATATTCAAACATCTGACAGGTGGTAAATTAGAATCGCGTCTTTGGAACTGTCAAAAGCATATTCTTACTTCATATAAAATGTTAGAACTCGGTTTAGTGTCCATTCAATATTTCGCGCGATAAAATATATTGTTATAATATTTGAACAGATTTTAATTACTTTGGTAACCTTAGTCCTTACCAATAATCCTAGATGGCGCTAGTTGACTGTTAAATGTGGAAGTTCCACCTTTTAATCTATAGTACAAATTTTATTAATTTTAAATCAATTATTAAGCAAGACCTATTTAAAAATTTTCTATCCGATTTGATAGTTTTTGGCTAGTAATCCCTTCAGAATTATATTAAGAATACAAAATCGACAATTTGTTGTAATAATATCTCACTATTTTACTATAGCAAAAGTTCGTGACCCTTTAGACTCCATTATTATTTTACTTTTTATTATGATAAGCCAAATTTTTTTCATTTTAAGAAAATTAAAAAAATCTGCAACATGTCAACCTTATTGAGGACCATGCAAGTTTTTGGTATTGTTTTTATAATAGTATATAATAATAGATAGTCTGAAGATTCTGATCCTGCTTGATTATCTGTATAAAATGCATATTATTTTAACATATTATTATAAGAAAAATAGCTCATATATAGCTAATAATCCGTGCTATATTCAGTGGAAAGTTACTTTAAAAAGCCCTTTGTACGTGCCCTCCTGTACGTATCACGCACGAACCACATCGTGGTTAGTCAAGCGACGACAAATGCCTAATTGAATTTTCAGTACCGATATTGTTGTGCTGTCGAAAAGATTTACGAATTTACGAAACATTACCTTAATACGTGGAAAATGGTTCATCATATTATGCGGATTTTCTACATTTTTATACTCATGTTGCTCAAGTATTTTTAGATATACAACACAAACATTTACAGCGTTTGAACTTTGAAATAATTGACTCTGTATATTAAAAGTTATTTTGGTTCTCATTTCTAGTACTAACTTTTGGACAGGAACATTTTAAATTCGAGCTGGTCAGCCTTTACTGATCGCCTGATGCAGAATTTTAATATAAAGCTCATTTAAAAAACAAACAATAAGTTTATTAAACAAGTCATACCTGCTCACTGAAAAGCTACTAGTACAGTAAATTATATTTCTGTACGGAAATTTGTTAGATTTAGTTAAAATGATATCTGTTATTTAATCACAGATTGTGGATTATTGACTTTGCATATGCTATAAGAGTTTTCTTTCGTTCTAGGTCAATAAGAAAAAACATTAAGATTTTGATTCCCGTGCAAGTCACAGCAAACCGGCCATATCTTTCATTGATGGTGTTTTCACTAAATACTGATTTTATGGTGATCCACTCGTTCTTTAGAAAAAGGACCTTGATAAACAGATGAATTAACTGTAGAACAACAAAGTGATGGTGCAAGGCCTACTTTATTAATTTTGTGATACGGAAAAGTGAAATTGTATTTCAAAATCCGTTTCACTTAGAACAGTAGAGCTAAAATGTAAAACATTATACGTAATTCGTACATCAAGTCTCACATTCCTCAAGAAGGGTCCTCGAGTTAATTGAAAGAGATCGACCGTCAAGGGCTCTGTCGAGAACAAACAGCATCATACCACTTAGACGTACAAACCGTTAGATTAGATACTGAGAACGGAAAACCGTTTAGAAAGAAAATCCCTTTGTGGAATTTCCGAGAAAAATGATCCCTATAAAAGTATACCGGAAAGGAAGCTCTTGCAATGAAGTCTTTTCACTATACATAGTTTAAGATCTGATTTTTAACTCTTTTTTTAAAAAAATCTCCCCACCTACTAAGCTAAATACTTGTGTTACGGGGCCACGTCAGTAGTTCTGACTAGGATTTGAACTCACGTTCGATCGTGTCGATCATGAGTCCAACTCCTGAACCACTGAGCTACTGACACTTAAATTTTTATATTATTATTCAAACAATTGTATTACATGTATGACCTATTATTTTTATAAATGCAAGTTTTACCAGTTGTCGAAAAAGGATGGGATCGTAACAGGTAATCCCTGTTGCGTCATGATCGAGAGTGAGAAGTGATGGTAAGCCATGGTCATCTTCTGCAACTCAGCTATATGCTACAATATCGCCTCTCAACCTCCCACCTTCCAGAAAATAGAACCATCCAGCGAAAGAGGAGCCACTCTCATAATACCTTAAGAACCTCCCTGGCGTGCCGAGCAACAAACCGACCGTTTATGCTTTGCGGAAGTCTGCCTAAGCGCTCCCGTGACGTCTACTCCAGTTGATACTGAGGTACTGTTGATTTTATTAGGTATGCCTTAAAAATCCACGAGATATGAGCGAAATCAAAGAGAGCCGGGCATGAGAACCTGAATATCTATTCAAAGCCGAAGTTTAAGCAGTACTGCTCAAAATCATTTCCCTGTATACTAATTCGCTTTTGTGTGAAGGACAAAAAGACTTTTTTCGAAGAAGGAAGTTAGCGAAATTACAACAGTATACAAATGTATACTTAAATATAAACTTTAGAGAGTACCTCGGCTTACGTATTTTCATATCAAAGCCCTATGAATTACTTATGGGGCGTTTATGTCTTCCTCGTGGGAGAATTTAATTTGGCTTTAATCGTATTAGTATAACTTTATCGCGGGGATGCACATTTTTTAATGAAACTTTTGTTTATGAGTATATACACTATATGTTGCATGTGTGTGATGAAAATATTTTGCATGAAATCTGTACATAACCCATTAATA
>JAOPUB010000014.1:568345-586529 GCA_027564055.1 Neptis clinioides
AGCCCGAGTTCCTGTGCCTTGGAATTGTGATCATGCGTGTAAGCGTGTAAGTTTAGGGGAGCGCACCCTTGCCACATATGTGGACACTCACCTTCACTGTACGGTTTTTCTATTTGTCTGAGGGTTGTGCTAACACAACTAAATAAATGAGGAGGATGAACTCACTTGGTCAGAGCGGTCCAATATCCGTAACAATATAAAGGTGGCTACATCCCTATCACTGGTGGGGGAGAAGTAAATCAACCAATAGGGAAATCGACCTATGAGTATGACTACCCGCGCCGACACATATTATTCCATTAATGATTTAGTATTGCTCTATACTTTGTATTTAATTAATTGAATATGGCCATTTCTTTGGCACTGCTTCTATTTTTTAAATTCTTTCAATGACAATAATAATCTACTATATTTAGAGCTCTCTTTTTATATACTCTGGCCCTCTTATTTCTTGTTATATTTCACTTAGTTTTTTCAACTTTCTCTCCTTATTTTCTCTCGTTCTATCTTTCTCATATTTACTTTTTTAATTTTATTTTTCTCTTCTACCTTTATTTTTATCGTTTATTACCTAAAGATGGCGTGTTACAATAGATTTAAGTGCCAATATATGATATGGGCTAACATAAGTATACACTCGAACGAAGCGAGGAGATAAAAAAATATTTCTTATTTTAATTTATTTAAAATCGACAGTCAAAAATATAACAATATGTGGGTGTGAGTTGGAAAAATTACTTATAAATATCAAGACTCTTGAGTTTTGTTTCTTCCAAAATATTAAAAAAGTAAGTTGAGTATTAAAAGGTTCACAAGTAGGTCGAGTCAAGCTGTGTATGTAGCCTGTGTAGTTGTGTCATAGCAAGACTGGATTTAATTGATCTCCAAAGGCTTATGTAAATGCACCGCACACGTCACTTTAAAAGGATTCCCGTCCCTGCTATCCATATTTATTAATACTCTTCTCTACTACAAGTAATTTAGTTTTATATTTACAATTTTATGAGACTTTTCGATAAGTAGAGCTTAAAATAACCCAAAAAATTTTACTGGAGAGTATTTTAGTATGTCTTCAAAAACTAGTATTTTTATTCTAGAGAACGTATTATTTTATGATAATAATCTTTTTTTTTCTCTTTTTAATTAATTACATTATATAACAATGTTAATTTGCTAAGTCTTATCATATAGGCACCTTAAAATAATCCAATAATATATTCTTATCATTTTATTATCGATATGATTATAATAAATTGTAGGTTACTTAAATGTAAAAACAAATATTTGTTGATTAAAACAAATAAGGACAATTTATAGAAAGTTTTCTAGATGGTATTTTCCTCCTAGTTTGTGTAGGCTTACGAGGTTCTGTTCTGAAAAATAAATACATGTCATGGTTTTCTTGTGGTTTAAGTATTCTTTACTAAATTAATTGGTACAATACTATTTAATTATGACATCAAGAATTATCTAAAATTTACTTAGAACGCATTTAGGTCAACGTTTCATTAGAATAATATTTATATTTATCGTGACTAATATAATATATATATATATATATATATATATCTATATCCATTTTTGTGGATTACGTAATTCTAAACTCTATGACAAATGTGAAACAATAAACAATTTGACGATTCATTAATAAAATACTTAAAAACTTTTTTTCATCTGTGGTTTAATTGAGAGTAATATGTATTTTATTGATAGTTGTGACGCGATTTCTCTTAACAATTGATCAATTAGCTAATGAAAGTAACAAGTTTTTCAAGGAAACATTACGTCTGTGTCATTAAGTAATGTTTAGTAAACCATTTTTGGTATAAGTTTAACAGTGAGGTGAGCCGTGAGATGTAAGCGCTTACGTGTCGTGGTGATAATACAATTTTGATTAACAAATGCTAATAAGCAAAATAAAAATAAACTATTGAAACAATGAACCTAAGACTCAAGTGTTGAAGTGGGAATTAATTTGTATACCTATGAACAGAATACAAATATAACCTATCTGAAATTTGGACATAGAAGATATTTAAGAAAATCTATTGTTTAACTTTATAACACCAATAGAAACTACAACAATAATTTATAGAAATGTTTTTGTTTGTACGTGTATCGCGTAAAATCTAGTGCACGAATCTTTGTGGAATCGTTTTTTGCCATTTTAAAACGTTTTATCCAATGAAGCAAGCAAGGATTTGATTAAAATTGTATGTAAATATTTAAAAAAGAGTAAATAATGAATAATACGTAATAGAGTTTAAGTTGCGGACGAATTAATCTATTATTGTGGTTACCATATAATAAACTGTGGTTTGTGCACAAAAACTGATGACAAGTTATATTTATAGTTAATCACATTGAAATACATTACATATATTACGAATGTTCTTCCTAGAGTTGCTAGCTAATTTCCGCGAGCGAGTTTTTTTGACGTAGAGAGTACGCGGTAATACGAGGTCACAGTAAGGCCATTGAGTGACGACCACTAATGCTCACTTATTTTGAAGTACATATGTATAATTTACATATAATGGTAAATTATTTTAAAACGCCAGTGCCTACATTCATATAATTTTGTGTTATTAGATCAGAACTTAGTAACTATTTCCTTATTAAACGCTCACTCTAACTTTACGTAACTGTTAGGTGAGAATTACCAGTTTAATTAAAAAAAAATTAAAGTAATACACTTTCTAATAATGTACATCCCATTTGTTATTTTCCGATATTAATTAATATTGGTGAAAATAAGACATTATTACGTTTTAATAAAATAATAAGGTCCTGAATTTTTATGAAATAACATCTTTGTAAAGTTATAAAAAAATGAGTTGCGTGGATGTTTAGATATTTGGATTTTTGTTTCACAGTCACAAAAATCGGCAACATGGGTTTCAATTATATATATAAGGATTAACAAGAGTTCTTGTAGGAAAATAATAAGATATGTTTTCTGTTGTAGGTACCTTAATATTTTTATTTAGCTTAATATTTTATTTAATCTAATTATATTATTAAACGTTGTAAATTGCACAGAGCAGGTTAACAAGTATATCATATATTTAAAAAAATTGCTAAATATATGACAAAAGGATATGCAGCTAATATAAGGATAAAGCTGAAGCAAAAAATTTTGTTCACATGTACTCAATTTCACGCAAGATACTTCTACCTAGACGAAGTCAGGCAGGTCGACTAGTTCAATAATAATAGAAGTGTAGAGCTGTTTTGACAGATTACGACAAGTGCACAAGCCTATGTTATTGATTTTGACTGTACACACATGATTTTGTCATTACAGTGAGCGCTAACAAAGCGTAAACCTTGGTTAGTGATTAAACTGGCAGACAGATTAATATACGCTCGTTTTTCACTGCATCCGCTTAATACTCAAGGATTAAAAGTAATACATATTTAATTAGTATATGCTACCTTGTTAATTAAGCTCATGTTAGTCAGGTTAGTTTAATCTTCACTTTAGAAAAGCAGGGACGCATTGACGGAGTTAGCGAAGAGGAGTAGTCGTAATCGTAAGATCTTGGTTTCTGAATAATTGATCAACGTATGTATTACTAAAATTTTGTTTTCTTTTGTGCTGTTGTTTTGAAATGGTCAGTATTTTCTTCTATATATGTCCAGGTTCTTTGTACGCGCATTACGCTAAAACGGCTGGACTGATTTGCATTTGACATACAGATATTTTATAGGCTAACTTAGAAAATTGGATACTTTTTATCACGGAAAGTTGTATTTGTTCCTGTGGGAGAAAAGGGATTTATTCACATGTCTTATTAATCGGACCGAAATTTATATATAATTTATATTTAGTGAATAGGAGACTAAATCAGTGGTTGATTGTGTGAGTGGTGCTTGAAGAAGGGATGGGATGACTCAATGGGTCGATATGTAGGAGGCTGAATGAGTTCGTCAATAACTGAATAAGGAAGCGTATGAACGAATGAGCGATGATGTCTCTATTGAAGAGTGTACGCAGAGAGAAATTGAAATTTTGTCCGCGTTTTTTGATGTTCACGGACATCTCTGTATATAAAGTATGCAGGATGTATGTTAAATAAAAAATACTAAGTTAATAAAACCATTATAAACAGCGTTAACGAAGTCGCTAGTTGCGGGTCGGCTAGTTCATAATAAGCGTACATTAACAAATATAACTTCCTGTTTGTTTTTCAAATCCAAGAAAGAAACTATAAAATTATAAATTTTGTCACTATCTAACTTTGACTTTGTTATGAATTATCACATTTCACATAATGTAACAAATTCGTTATACATATGATCAAACTGTGATAGTAAAATAAAGTAAGTTCTATGAAGGTCTTTCGATTTTAAATTAAAAACCTCTAAATCCTATCCTTGTGGGTACGTATTTAAAGATGAAAAAGTTAATACATTTAACATTTATATAATGTTAAATGGATTAACCTATGAAATGGTAATTATAAATTATATTGTATATAGCATAACCTTATGAAAAAATGTTTAATGTGATATCAAAATCAAATTATTGCTTACAATATTATTAATGGTAATATCCGATTAAATTTGATATTTTAAGAAAATGATAGCCTGAATAATTAACTGAATATCATTAATAAAAATAAGTTTAAAATATTGCACCGCAGAACATAGCAGATGGCATGGAACGTGTTGGTATTAAAAAAAGAAATGTTCAAATTCCAAAAAGCTCGTTTCTGGGTAGAACCTACCTGAAGTACAACTATATACTCAGTTTTTAAACACATACTATTAACTCAAATAAACATTTCAAAGTAATCTTTTTGTGTTGTATTCTTTTAGTAAAATAAATGTAAAGATTGTATTAAATAATCAGTTTTAACAAATAACAATAAGCGGTAATAAATTTGAATATGAATACAAAAGCAAAGGCACAGTCTCAATGCAATAGTTAATAGGTACAAAACCAACTAAATATAATTGGTTGATTTGGTCCAGGCCTTGTATGGAATTACATTCAAAAATACAGTTGCTTAATATTCTTAATTAATTCGTTAACTCTCTTTGTACAGTATAGTGTTGTTTATAATAATAAAAATAGTATTCCACCCTTTCAACATTATCTTAATAAATAATATTAGTTACTTTTTAAGACCAAATAATGAGGAACACAGTTTGTATATAATATTATACCTTGGATTTTTTTTCATTATGGTAATGTCTAAAATAATACTTATGTTAAAGTGAAGGGTATTTTCTATTGTTATGTTACCTTCATCTATATTGCAGTCACGAGTTCGGTTGTTAGTATTAAAAGTGTAATAGATTTTGTGGATATATAGTTTTTTCAATGAAATTGTTATGTTAATTTGAGGGTTTAATGGTTATTATTTGCGGAGACATCTTCATCAAGTCGATCAAAATTGTAAGTTATACTTAAATTTTTTAAAATATTTATAGGAGTTTTATTGTAGTTTATACAAAATGTTATATCCATCCCATTTCTTACTTTCTTTTATTTTTGATTTAATACGGAACTACTGAAATATAAATCTTAGTAAATTGAGAATAAAATATACATAGAGCTTGTGTTATTTACTGAATATTAATATGCTTTTGATCATTGTCTGAATATGAGCACATACATCATTGCAATGTTGACTAATGCCTAAGGTTGACAGGGTGTACCTAATATCATTACTTTTGATTTATTGGTTACTCTCTAGACATGCGTAGTCTCTATCCTTTATAAAGTTGTTGTATTGGTTTTAATGCACAGGTTATATTACTGAACAACATTGAATGTTATAAGTTGAATCTAAACCTTATTATTTTCTTGGATGCAGTATGAAAATTTCTTTTCAGCCGACTTCCAAAAAAAAGAGGTTATTGATATGCTCAGAACTTCGTCATTAATAATACCGAATAAAAAAATTGTTCTTGCATTTGATAGGATATGGTTACAGTTTGGTTCCATTGGTTTCAAACTCAACTCAGTTCTATTGATTGGATCCTGGAGAAATGGAGAGAACTCATGAAAATTTTATGCAAACGTATGGTGATTTTAATATTTTCAGAAGGGTTTCAAGCATATGCTTTCAGAGTTTATTATTTGGGGAAGTGCAAGTAAAGAGGAAGATCATAAATAGCCATATTATGGTAGAGAAAGTTAAGCGACTTTTGTAATAAAATTTTTAATAGATACGTTAAAATGTTTAATAAATACGTTAACGGTAAATACTTAGACCTTTCAGTTCATTCACAATTAGTTGATGAGGACACTGGAAGCTAGATACTGGAACTCAGGCTTAGAACAACATAGACTACTCGTGTTCTGGTTTAATAGAATTGTCTTAAAGTGTACTTTGGCTGTTTTAAGTGGTTCTTTGCTACAGCCTTCTCAAATGACAGCCTAGCATAACAACGGACATTCGGTATTCGAGCCAAGGCCCAGTAATGAGATATTTAAGTTAGATAGCTGCACAAAGAGAATTAAGAGAATTCCAGCCTGCACGGGCAGATAACGTAGCTATGTAATTAATATTGTGAACAGGCATTATAGACAGAGATTATAAGCCGTGGGTTCAGTTTTGTGTAAGACAATAAATTATTACGGAGTCTAAAGTGGTTATTGTTGTAGTTATTTCTTCACCTTGTCATACGTAATAATATATTACATCTGCTACACATGATAAATAATGGATACTATTCTTTATGAGACAGTTATGATGTTAGATAAAGGCATCTTAAGGAAGGTTTTTAAAAAAATGAAAATATCTGACACGACGGGACTCCCCAATTATACAAGCTTGTTTGTTATGCAAGTTCATAAGGAAAGAATATTATTTTGAATAACACATATTTCATAATACGGAATTTTTATATTACACGTAAACGTGAATTAAGTATCCATAAACAGATTCATAACTGAATAAAATCTAAGTAACCTGCTAATAGTGGGTAAGTGGGCAACCTTGCAATGCCTCTTACACAACCGGAACATACTGGTAATATTAGTAATCGTTATAGAATGCACTTCAAAATACATTACATTCATAATACAATTTTGATTAACAAATGCTAATAAGCAAAATAAAAATAAACTATTGAAACAATGAACCTAAGACTCAAGTGTTGAAGTGGGAATTAATTTGTATACCTATGAACAGAATACAAATATAACCTATCTGAAATTTGGACATAGAAGATATTTAAGAAAATCTATTGTTTAACTTTATAACACCAATAGAAACTACAACAATAATTTATAGAAATGTTTTTGTTTGTACGTGTATCGCGTAAAATCTAGTGCACGAATCTTTGTGGAATCGTTTTTTGCCATTTTAAAACGTTTTATCCAATGAAGCAAGCAAGGATTTGATTAAAATTGTATGTAAATATTTAAAAAAGAGTAAATAATGAATAATACGTAATAGAGTTTAAGTTGCGGACGAATTAATCTATTATTGTGGTTACCATATAATAAACTGTGGTTTGTGCACAAAAACTGATGACAAGTTATATTTATAGTTAATCACATTGAAATACATTACATATATTACGAATGTTCTTCCTAGAGTTGCTAGCTAATTTCCGCGAGCGAGTTTTTTTGACGTAGAGAGTACGCGGTAATACGAGGTCACAGTAAGGCCATTGAGTGACGACCACTAATGCTCACTTATTTTGAAGTACATATGTATAATTTACATATAATGGTAAATTATTTTAAAACGCCAGTGCCTACATTCATATAATTTTGTGTTATTAGATCAGAACTTAGTAACTATTTCCTTATTAAACGCTCACTCTAACTTTACGTAACTGTTAGGTGAGAATTACCAGTTTAATTAAAAAAAAATTAAAGTAATACACTTTCTAATAATGTACATCCCATTTGTTATTTTCCGATATTAATTAATATTGGTGAAAATAAGACATTATTACGTTTTAATAAAATAATAAGGTCCTGAATTTTTATGAAATAACATCTTTGTAAAGTTATAAAAAAATGAGTTGCGTGGATGTTTAGATATTTGGATTTTTGTTTCACAGTCACAAAAATCGGCAACATGGGTTTCAATTATATATATAAGGATTAACAAGAGTTCTTGTAGGAAAATAATAAGATATGTTTTCTGTTGTAGGTACCTTAATATTTTTATTTAGCTTAATATTTTATTTAATCTAATTATATTATTAAACGTTGTAAATTGCACAGAGCAGGTTAACAAGTATATCATATATTTAAAAAAATTGCTAAATATATGACAAAAGGATATGCAGCTAATATAAGGATAAAGCTGAAGCAAAAAATTTTGTTCACATGTACTCAATTTCACGCAAGATACTTCTACCTAGACGAAGTCAGGCAGGTCGACTAGTTCAATAATAATAGAAGTGTAGAGCTGTTTTGACAGATTACGACAAGTGCACAAGCCTATGTTATTGATTTTGACTGTACACACATGATTTTGTCATTACAGTGAGCGCTAACAAAGCGTAAACCTTGGTTAGTGATTAAACTGGCAGACAGATTAATATACGCTCGTTTTTCACTGCATCCGCTTAATACTCAAGGATTAAAAGTAATACATATTTAATTAGTATATGCTACCTTGTTAATTAAGCTCATGTTAGTCAGGTTAGTTTAATCTTCACTTTAGAAAAGCAGGGACGCATTGACGGAGTTAGCGAAGAGGAGTAGTCGTAATCGTAAGATCTTGGTTTCTGAATAATTGATCAACGTATGTATTACTAAAATTTTGTTTTCTTTTGTGCTGTTGTTTTGAAATGGTCAGTATTTTCTTCTATATATGTCCAGGTTCTTTGTACGCGCATTACGCTAAAACGGCTGGACTGATTTGCATTTGACATACAGATATTTTATAGGCTAACTTAGAAAATTGGATACTTTTTATCACGGAAAGTTGTATTTGTTCCTGTGGGAGAAAAGGGATTTATTCACATGTCTTATTAATCGGACCGAAATTTATATATAATTTATATTTAGTGAATAGGAGACTAAATCAGTGGTTGATTGTGTGAGTGGTGCTTGAAGAAGGGATGGGATGACTCAATGGGTCGATATGTAGGAGGCTGAATGAGTTCGTCAATAACTGAATAAGGAAGCGTATGAACGAATGAGCGATGATGTCTCTATTGAAGAGTGTACGCAGAGAGAAATTGAAATTTTGTCCGCGTTTTTTGATGTTCACGGACATCTCTGTATATAAAGTATGCAGGATGTATGTTAAATAAAAAATACTAAGTTAATAAAACCATTATAAACAGCGTTAACGAAGTCGCTAGTTGCGGGTCGGCTAGTTCATAATAAGCGTACATTAACAAATATAACTTCCTGTTTGTTTTTCAAATCCAAGAAAGAAACTATAAAATTATAAATTTTGTCACTATCTAACTTTGACTTTGTTATGAATTATCACATTTCACATAATGTAACAAATTCGTTATACATATGATCAAACTGTGATAGTAAAATAAAGTAAGTTCTATGAAGGTCTTTCGATTTTAAATTAAAAACCTCTAAATCCTATCCTTGTGGGTACGTATTTAAAGATGAAAAAGTTAATACATTTAACATTTATATAATGTTAAATGGATTAACCTATGAAATGGTAATTATAAATTATATTGTATATAGCATAACCTTATGAAAAAATGTTTAATGTGATATCAAAATCAAATTATTGCTTACAATATTATTAATGGTAATATCCGATTAAATTTGATATTTTAAGAAAATGATAGCCTGAATAATTAACTGAATATCATTAATAAAAATAAGTTTAAAATATTGCACCGCAGAACATAGCAGATGGCATGGAACGTGTTGGTATTAAAAAAAGAAATGTTCAAATTCCAAAAAGCTCGTTTCTGGGTAGAACCTACCTGAAGTACAACTATATACTCAGTTTTTAAACACATACTATTAACTCAAATAAACATTTCAAAGTAATCTTTTTGTGTTGTATTCTTTTAGTAAAATAAATGTAAAGATTGTATTAAATAATCAGTTTTAACAAATAACAATAAGCGGTAATAAATTTGAATATGAATACAAAAGCAAAGGCACAGTCTCAATGCAATAGTTAATAGGTACAAAACCAACTAAATATAATTGGTTGATTTGGTCCAGGCCTTGTATGGAATTACATTCAAAAATACAGTTGCTTAATATTCTTAATTAATTCGTTAACTCTCTTTGTACAGTATAGTGTTGTTTATAATAATAAAAATAGTATTCCACCCTTTCAACATTATCTTAATAAATAATATTAGTTACTTTTTAAGACCAAATAATGAGGAACACAGTTTGTATATAATATTATACCTTGGATTTTTTTTCATTATGGTAATGTCTAAAATAATACTTATGTTAAAGTGAAGGGTATTTTCTATTGTTATGTTACCTTCATCTATATTGCAGTCACGAGTTCGGTTGTTAGTATTAAAAGTGTAATAGATTTTGTGGATATATAGTTTTTTCAATGAAATTGTTATGTTAATTTGAGGGTTTAATGGTTATTATTTGCGGAGACATCTTCATCAAGTCGATCAAAATTGTAAGTTATACTTAAATTTTTTAAAATATTTATAGGAGTTTTATTGTAGTTTATACAAAATGTTATATCCATCCCATTTCTTACTTTCTTTTATTTTTGATTTAATACGGAACTACTGAAATATAAATCTTAGTAAATTGAGAATAAAATATACATAGAGCTTGTGTTATTTACTGAATATTAATATGCTTTTGATCATTGTCTGAATATGAGCACATACATCATTGCAATGTTGACTAATGCCTAAGGTTGACAGGGTGTACCTAATATCATTACTTTTGATTTATTGGTTACTCTCTAGACATGCGTAGTCTCTATCCTTTATAAAGTTGTTGTATTGGTTTTAATGCACAGGTTATATTACTGAACAACATTGAATGTTATAAGTTGAATCTAAACCTTATTATTTTCTTGGATGCAGTATGAAAATTTCTTTTCAGCCGACTTCCAAAAAAAAGAGGTTATTGATATGCTCAGAACTTCGTCATTAATAATACCGAATAAAAAAATTGTTCTTGCATTTGATAGGATATGGTTACAGTTTGGTTCCATTGGTTTCAAACTCAACTCAGTTCTATTGATTGGATCCTGGAGAAATGGAGAGAACTCATGAAAATTTTATGCAAACGTATGGTGATTTTAATATTTTCAGAAGGGTTTCAAGCATATGCTTTCAGAGTTTATTATTTGGGGAAGTGCAAGTAAAGAGGAAGATCATAAATAGCCATATTATGGTAGAGAAAGTTAAGCGACTTTTGTAATAAAATTTTTAATAGATACGTTAAAATGTTTAATAAATACGTTAACGGTAAATACTTAGACCTTTCAGTTCATTCACAATTAGTTGATGAGGACACTGGAAGCTAGATACTGGAACTCAGGCTTAGAACAACATAGACTACTCGTGTTCTGGTTTAATAGAATTGTCTTAAAGTGTACTTTGGCTATAAGTCATTCTTTTAATGGTAATATTCGTCTGTCTGTTTATTGCATAGCTCCCATAGTAGGAAACTGTAAAACTTATAAAACAGTGGCATAGAGATCTTGATCTTGATCATGCCACTGTTTTATAAGTTTTACATGTTTGTCTGTTACATCGTAGCTCTAGAAAGGCTAGACAGATTTTGATGCGAATTAAGGATGTAAATTAGGAAAGAATTTGAGTAAACTATAAAAAGTAAATGTTTTTTGTTAAAAATGTATTATTAGACGAATAAGTATAGTGTTAATTCGATTTACATTTGGTTTGGTTGATTTTTATATAGATGTTTGAGTGTGTCAATAAGTAATGTCAGGCATCGATCTTGCGTCTTGACGAAACCTACCTGAAGGCTAGATTCCTGTTAGCCATGTTATTATAATATTCAAACACGTTAAGAATGTTTTCTATGAATACACAAAAAATTATAATTTAATTATGATGGAAAAGTAGAAAGTAAATCTTCTAAATTTTTTGCCATCTAACCACGAATCTGTTAGGTTAGAAGCAGGATATGTCTAATATGACCTTTCCAAACAATTGCTTCGACCTGAGCGACAATGAGACCGTATTGTTGCATATAACAAATACATTTTTGTAGTTCTATATATTTTGTCACTGTTGCTGAGATCTTTGCGTGATCCGGTTATGGTTTGTTGATATTTACTAAATTAAAAAGTCTCAAAAGAGATATAAAACAATAGTGTTATTAAACAAGTAAACAAGGGATAGTGGAAATTGGTAGAATAAAAAGCACAATAAAAGAAAGTGAAAATTGCCAGGTAATGCTCGTTATAACGATTTTACTTAATTTTTCCTTTCATTTACAATACTTTCGTATCACTACTAATTATAACATGTGTCACCTCATCTGCGGTTATATACTGTCTTGTTATAATTGCTACGTGGGTATAATTCAAATTAAATAAAAGGAACTAAGGCGTTGCTAACTAAAGTAATACGATCAATCTTTATTTGCTATAATTTAAGTTCAGTACATATTGGGGTGTAAGTTAAATCTGAGAGATTAAATAAAATTAAAATCTTATTAATATTATAAATTTGGAAGTTTATATTTTTGGAAGTTTAGATGTTTAGTTGTTTGAATGTTTGTTAATCAGTCAAATACATAGTAACTGCTGACCGATTTTCAATTAAAATTTGGCACAGAGATACTTTATAATGTATAGGCTACTTTTTTATCGTATTGTGATTATACGTAGTGTGGTAACTTGCTCCCACGTGAAGCCGGGGATGGTCGACTACTAAAATATAAAAGCGAAATTTGATTGTTGCTATAGGCATTATCGTAAATAAATTAATTGTGTAGAGGTACTACAAAAAAAAAACTTTTTTTTTTAAATTTTGTTGTACTCTCCTAACAACGATAAAATATGTAATTATATTGGATATTTTAACGTTATTGAGTTATTTGTACAGTAAAAATGGTAAATAGCGCAGCTGAAATTAATTATGGTAATATTAAGAGGGTAATTATTTTTTATGTAATTTATTCATGATATAACCAAAGATAAGGGTAATAATTTTACATTGTTATCGATTCCTAAGTAGGTAATAACAATGTTACGTTGAATTTATTAAAACAATTTTATTGTTAGCTACATGATGAAATTGAAAGAAATTTATTGTTTTCAACAAAAGTTTTTTTAATCACTTTAGAACTCTTTTTTCATATTATCGCATACGTAAAGTGAAAAACTTATTCACGACCTATAACTATAAAGTAAATAGTAAAGTAAAAAAGCAAAGATACCCACTTATACACAATTTTCAACAGAAAAGTTAGTGTAGCACTAAAATTATGAGCTCGGAACATCACAGAACGCACTTGTAAGTAAACGTTGTCACTGCACTTAACACTGGGGGTGCAAATGTTCGGTATACATCGTTCGTTCGCGCTATCTTATAGTAAAGTTTAAAAAAATCGTATCGTGCTTTGTCGACAGAGTCTCAGACCGGACTGAGCGGTTTATTATTATATCGAGGGAAGGAGTTTTCAAGGTTTAAGCGGCCGCGAGCGACTCACGTAGCTCGTAGCAAGGCTTATCTGCATCGTCTCATTCACGACTCGCTTGTTCCCTCATCTCATTAATATCATGCGAAAATTAACACGATCGCTGAAACACTGTTTATTTAAAAAAAGAGACGTATGATAAAGATCGTTAAAATGAAACTATTAGAGAAGAAAATACGCAGATAGTATATAGCGCATACATATGCAGTTACATATTCCATAAGTCATTTGCGATAATTTACTACTTAGCATACAAACAGGTAACATTATATGAAATTATTATTCATTCAGTATTGTTCGTATTATAAGCTGAAACAGTTTGCCGTACTATTGAATAGACATCTGAGGACATGTTTTTAAACATGTAGGTGTCGGAGCCGCCTCCTGCACGAGCAGCCGTGCCCGGCTTCACGTGTGACTTACGCGTGACACACGCTGCAAAATATAACGTGATGAAATTCACAATTATTCGGGTCATACTGGTAGGTTTAGACTATTGATGTGCTTTTGCATAAACAATCTTCCAAAGGTGTCGCATTCTCTTTGTTTCTTGGTGAACTGAACGAGTTACACGAAATACTACAAATATCGTGGGTCTGTTTAGGATAATAGAAAGTATAACGATTGATTATCTAATACCACTGAAGGATATTAAGTAAATGAATTATTAAAAGAAAATTGTACAACTTACTTATTGATATTATATGAAATGTCAAATCATGTGATTGTGAATCACCACGAAAACATAGTTTTGTGTCAATGAGAGACGCTGACTCAACAGTTTTATTCGGGCAATGGGAGTATCATGGACTACTCCAGTGACACGAATACCTGGTAGAAAATTTTAATGCACAATAATATGAAGTGTGGGTTTCTGCTTTAAAGCATGGGCTGAAATATTTTAATATTGCTATTTTTGGTATGATATGTTGGAAAGCAACGTGCCTTTAAATAAATAAATTCACTCATTGGTAGTCATGAGATGAACCTTTTCTTTAATGGCTCAACATATCCGTGGGCTTAACTGATATCTGTGTTTCTGGTTTTTGAACATGCTTATATAAAACAGTACAAAATAAATTAGCTATCTTCAACATGTTCTGATAATGTAATGCCTTTATTTATAGGACTTCTCAAATACCAAGTTGATATAGAAGGTTCAGACGAAAATCTACTTATGCTGCTAGTACAGCTTAGATAAGCTGGTAATGAGCATTTCTGGAATAAATAAATATTACAAATATTTTAAATTAAGCACTTTGCGATATTCTTTATGTATTCAGTACGTAATCGCTTTGTTAGCAAGATTATAGTTTAATAAATTAGTTTGCGCTAAAAGTGAATAACCATTAATTGCTAAGATTTTAAATAGAATTGTCTGTTTAATATCTGTTAACTATTTAACCTTTATAAATACTATTACGTTAATTATGTTTCTTAAAACAGTAATTCAGTGTTCAAGATATATGTCTAAAGCTAGATTTGCATATGCATCTAGTAGCATCTGAACGACCCATGGCGGTATAGAGAATTAAAGTGAAGTTAATTAAATATTATAGTTATTCTAATAAATATCGGTCAGCGAGTGCGATATAGATATTAATATTTTGTGTTTGTTGTTGTAAAGTAGGCAATGAATTTTGATTTAGATAGGTATACCAATTCTAGGAAGCGAAGAGACGTTTGCGTCAGGTGCGATACATATACCGTAGCAACAAAGGCGGAAACAATGTATAATATATAACCTGTCCACTACTCAAGCTGCATCATTACCTGTGTTACATTTAAAACATGGTTAAAGGATTTAAGATCATCACCGTGATTCAGACTATGACTAATGCCATCTAGTACTAAGTTGAGTAGGTATTGAATGTTAGCGCATATTAAAGAGGTAAAAATTACACAAACACTAATGTTTTGCACCTAATGAAAAAAATATAAACCGAAAAAGTGTACGCAGGATAAATCCTCAGCTAGTGTAGAGCTTGCTTTATTTCTTAATAGAAGGTCAAACGTAATATTATTAAAATAAAATAAAGTTCTTACTTTTAACGTTACGTAGTCATGACCTTAAAATTACTTGAACATTACGTAGGAGTATTATTATATTTTTATTGCTGTGAAAATTTTTGTTTTCCTTGTTTCTATTGACTCGTAATTATTAACGCAAAATAAGTAATGAATGTAATATAGTCGAAAATGTAACCTTTTAGCTTTTGTGTGAAATGTTTGAATATTCATTTTAGATAAATCTTGTACTTAAAGCAAAAGTCAAGAACGCAAAAGCATGATTGAATCTTCGGCAAGTAAGAATTAATCAATAATCAGTTTACTTATAGCCTATTCAGTGAATGGATGTTTTTGTTTTAAACACGGACACCAAGAAATGTTTTATATATTTTAGTGATATATAAGAGAAAACAGGATGTGTTCAAAATAATTATCCCGGAAAATAGTACAGTTTCTGTGGGCTAGAAGAGTTTAATTAGCATGATTTAATAGATCAAAACGAAATGATGTACAAATATGTTTTATAATCGATTCATCACATGTATTCCTGTGGGATAGAAATGTTTTATTAACACGTCTCGATAAAACCAAATTCTGTATACAAATAGTTTGTTATCTGTATTCTCACAAGAGATAAAACTTATCCTGAAATAAAATGTAAGTGCTGTGGGAATGGCAGTTGTTAAGTTACATTATTGTAGTTGAATGGAATTTAACATAACTTAGAACATAATTTTACTTAAATACTAAATAAATAAAACCACTATAATTAACGTATCCAAAACACGCGGATAGTAGAAATTTAGTAGAGTAGAGGAGTAGAATATTGTTTTTTGTTACTTCAAGACACCGAGAAGCTGCAAGATTGATTAAGTGTTATGTTTATGAATTAGTTAAAAGTGCTACATAGATGAATGAACTCAATGGTCACGTTTGTTTAATTATTTTCCTTAAATCCTGCTGTGATATCATAGGTTTATTCCTATTAACAGTCGGTTTATATGAAAAGCAATTTTATGTGGATTTAATAATGAAGTACAAACAATTAATTGTTCTTAATATTACGAGAGATTAAATCAATCATTATTTCAGCTAAATTCCATTTTTCAAGATACAAATACACACGAGTCGTTTAGATGTGATTACATTTTTCAACTGTTGCAATTGTTGTTTTCCACATTTGGGTGAACTAAAGAAAAAGAGACTAAACTTTTTTATCTTATATTTGTAATTGTTACTTTAAGGTTTCTAAGATAAAAATTTGAAGTTCTACACCGAAATTCGGGACAGGAGGGAATATAATCAGTTTGGTTAAGTTTGATAATTTAAATTTACGTTCCTGTTTCATTCCAAGGCAGAGATGTTTAGTTTAAAAATTATATTTATCATTTACCTATTAAACATAATTGCGTTTGATCCTTCGAATCGAATACCTCTAAGTTGGTTTACATATCTGTTCATTTTTCATGTTCATTAATTTCAGTACACACGACACCAACCCCCCATATTTAAATTTTATTTTAATTTAAATTAAATTTTATTTTATCCAATAAATTTTAGAATTATAATGATACAAACATACAAGTTTTATAAAATAAACACAGGTAATTGTTTAATTAACTTTTTTTGCATTTTTATTTAATTTTATTTAGTACTCAGGCGGAGTCTAGAGAGGCTGCATATAATTAATGCATAAATAAACTCGATAGTTGTCATCTATGGGCAAATATAAATAAGCGGATATTATTAATTTATTTTCTAAAGTTATTGATTTTTTTTTCAGGTAGAACCTGTTAACAAGGTAGGCAAACAGTCTTTACATTTAAATCAGTATAGTTACTGTCACTGTGAGTCATGTCTGTAGTGAGGTTGCTTGTGAAACATCTGTGCATCTTATGGCTTTTCCTAAAAACTTATATTGAGCTAGTAAACGTACAGTGTTGTAATGTTCTTGATTTCAGATTATACAAATGAGTGTCACTTATATTTCCATATTAACCAACTCCCCTGCGCTTCGGTTCGAAAAAAGATGAGTGTAGCGCATTTAAACAAACGAACTAACCCTTCAGTCCCACTAGAACTGTACCTTTTTCTGGAGTTAGTAGAGCATGTCATGTGATAATTAAGATTACAAATTATATGTGTATAAAATTTTGGTTCTATCTTTTAAGGTATGTGAATATAACCCTCGATTACACGGGAACTGTACTTTTTTCGGGGTTAAAAAGTATTATTTTAAGTCAGCTTATATGGTGCTTGTATGCCAAATTTCATGCAAATCAGGTCTAGCCATGTCAGCGTGATGCGCGTACAAACATACAGACAGACAAAAATTAGAAAAAAAAATGTTTGGCCTCTATCTGTTTTATAATGTCTCCTTGCAATAAAATTTCTTAGATATCTTCCATGTACCGACATTCGATACCTTACATTTTTATTAAAATTTATAGATTTATTTACGCTTCTATTCTTTAGACGAATTTTACTAAGTCTGAAAGCTATGCTCGTAGTGACGAACTAATAGTACATTATGATATAAGTGCGGTAATTTTCAAAGCGCACGTATGTCATACGACGTTTTATAACATATTTACG
>JAOPUB010000014.1:586629-596814 GCA_027564055.1 Neptis clinioides
TGTGTAGAAGAGAGAAGAAGAGTGCAGTGCACGCAACTATCTTGTGGAACTGGATACTGGAGTCTAAGGGGATATATTGTTGAATGCTGAATTCCTAAAAATGTACCATAATCAGAAAAGATACAAGAAAACTAATTCTTTATCATACAGTTTAATCTTATAACAATTGAACCTATGGTTGAGATAATAATTATTATAGAAATAAGAGAGACATAAGTTAATCATCATATTAAAACGAACATGTATAGTAACCGATTTCATTAATATCAGTCTTGAAATATTTCGAAACATACATTCTAATGTTTATTTCATTTTAAACACTAAATACTTAAAGCAATTAACTAAATTTATAACATACCTTTAATTTTGTCAACAAGTTTCTAGACATGGTCAACAGCAAGAGACTATAACAGAAGGATAATGAAGCAGCTGATCCTCTAGTTATTGCAATTCCAACACCCATAATATGCCGTAAGTCTAAATGCTCCGACATAAAGGAATAATGAGCAAATCGTTCCACAAAGAGGCCTATAGTGATGACGTAGAATACAAATAGATAAAATATATTTTGTCGGTTTTCTTCCAGGAATGTAACCAGGTATTCCCACTTTAGGATGAACCAGTGCCTGTAATCAATACAACGGCTAAATTATGAATGATGTGGGAGAAATTCAAGTTGCTTGAATGTCGTTGAATTAAAATGTAGATATATCGTATAAAACTAAGTACCATTAATTCAATTGCAATGTACCTGGTTTGATCCATGGATGGTTCAATATGGAAGCTAGTCATTCTAGCGACATTGGTGGAAGTGTCCAGAAAATTTTGTTTAGCGCCTTTACAATCTAAACCAATAGCTACAAATTCACCTTTGTACTCTTTCATCATTATTTTGAAGTCGGAATATGTCAGATGGTCTTTGTGTTGGAGTCCAGCATCCTAAAATTAAATTAAATGTAATTTATATATTTATTTGTCCCAATTGCATTTTGGTTTATTTCTGTTATATTACTTACAGAAAACATGCCGTCAATAAGCTCCGTTACGTGCTCGTCTCTTAAAGATGTGGTCCTCGCAATCTCTACTAGAGAACGTAACATCTCACTGAGTTCGCCTTTGTCAATAACACCATTCCGATCATTATCACACATATCAAATATAATACGGAGTTTATCTTCTGTTGCCCCACGAGAAAACAATACCACTGTGTCAAGAAATTCCTGAAAAATTATCGTGATTATTACAAAAAATATTTAGATTATACTTTATAGGACAATAAAACGGCTACATTATTTAATCACATCCTTTAGGGGGCATAATTACTGCATTCTCAACGTACAATTTTGGTGACCGGTTCACATTAAGTAGTTAAAATTTGTTTGGTCTGTTACCTGAAATGATATCCTTCCATCTCCATCTTTGTCAACGATATTAAACATTTTCTTAACAAAAACTGCGTCCGCTTTCATTCCAAGCGCACTAGCGAATTCACTCTTTGATAAAGAAGTTCTCATAACGATTGACTGAAAATAAAGTTTAATTCATATTTTCAAAGTAGTGACTTTCAAAAATAATATTTTTATTATCAAATATTCAGATCATCAGTTTATTGTTGAAAGCAAATACCTCTGGATCACAATCTTCTGATCTTCGTCTTTTCTCTCCCGGTGCTAGACCAAAAGTAATAGCATATGCTTCTCTAAAGAAATGTTCTAATTTCCTTTGACGTCGCTCTCTTGTTTCTGCTGAAGCTAATATTTGCTCACGCTGTCCCTGTAAGTTCGAGATTTCAATTTTAATGAATGGCTAATTTAGATATAAAAGAATATAATAGAAAGTAATATATTTACCTGAGTGAGATTAAGCGCCTTTTTATGTTGAGCAAGGAATGTATCTAATTTGACCAAAAACTTGCGCCTTGAAGCGACTGAATCCATTTCTAATACTAAGTCATGCTCTCGCTGTACTCGGATGAGAACTAAGGGACGTTTGTTATTACGGGTTTCCTATAAAATTAAACTATTACAGATTTTTGTAGATTTTATATGTAAAAAAATTTAACAACAAAATTGGTAACACCAAAAAAGGTCAAATCAATAAAATCATAATATTTTATGTAGTGAGTACACTCTTTAATTTATTTAAACTCCACTAGGTTATCTCTACTAATTTTACCTGACTCTCCAATACAGTAAGTTGATCCGTATGTTGTAAAGGTACAGTTCTCAGCTTGTCACCCTTCCGATCGGTCACGTGAAGTGAAGGTTCGGGTCCAAGTCTTAATTTTACCAGTCTCTTATGTGAGGCATGCACCCATTCACGACACACCATTTTGTCGACTGAGCCTTTAAAATATATGAAATTATTTGCCATTTCATTCTTGTGCCTAAATTATAATTTATTAATGTAATTTTTTTTGTTTCAAATACCCTTTTGTTCCGCATTCTTCAAATGCTCTTGCTGCATTTTAAGCTTCCTTCGACGACTATTTTGAAGTTTGACAACTCCATAGCCTGCACCGGCGCAAATTATAGGCACAAATGCTAGAATCATGCATGTGTAGATATACGCGAATTCGTTGCCCTATAAATAAAAATATTTTTAAAGAGAAATCTGCGAACATGTCACACATCTAATTGCAACTGCATGAGAAGTTTGAGATATTAAGGCAAGACAAATTATCATATTATTTACCTCAAAATAATCATATCCTTTTAAATATTTACAGGGTGGTAGTTTCGAAGCATTCAATTGGTATGGTTGTCGGCACGGATCGCCGTCGGACCAGTGGAACACATCTCGTTGTATATCATTCGGTCCAACTGCAGTACTGTTTACTATTATATCCCAAAGAGTTATCCTCTGTAGCTCCTCAATTTCATTATGTGTGAATATTCTAGTTGTATTAATATTTTTTATAAATAAATTAAGTTAATTAAAAAAAAATATTATTATGAATTGTTCTTACCCATTTCCTTCGTTTTCAAACCAAAATCTATCACCATCACGTATTCTAGTGAATTGATCTATGATTATGGCTCGGAATAGTTCACCAGGATGTCCAGTTGATTCTAGCATTCCACCTTAAAATAATGAGCCAATTAAAAAGTGACCATTCCAACAGATTTAAAGTTTAGATGATAAAATAAGATTTGGTTCTGAACTTTATTTCAAATGTGCTTACCAATATAAACATCTATATTATCTAGTCTGCCTTCATAAATCTGTATCAATTTTTGGAGTAAGTCTGGATTGTCTTCAAAGAGTTGGGGATTTATTTCATTAAATGTTTTAATTTTTCGAAGACCGAAGTATTCTCTGCAAAATACGAAAAATACATATTTTATTAGGCTGTTTTATGATCTAACTGGGTAATAGAAACGTTATTAGGTTTGACTTTAAAGTTTTATTTACCTGGCAGTATTATAATCAGGTAAGCCATTATCTCTTCCTCTCATAATATTTAGCGCCCCAAGATCTCTTCTAGAAAATTCCATAGGACCAAAGAGATTGTCTCTTACATCCGAGCATAGTAAAGCATCCTCGCGTTCAGACAGTTGTGATGCCATCCCCATCAAAACCTCTTCAATGGGCACTTGTGACATTACTTCCTTAAAATTAAAATAACATCTTTATTAAATTCTAGCGGACCCTCCCGCGCTTCAGTCATTTAAAGTTAAATTATAATCTATATGACTACATTGCCCGACCCAAAAGAATCTAAAATCCTGGCACGTGGCAACATTGCAACGCCTCTATTTTTTATAAATATTGTAGTAGTTGTTTCGTACTATCTTTTTAAAAATTGCAATACTGCACCACCTAGATAACGCGGGATTAGTATAGCTTGCTATTAGAGAAAAAAAATTCTGAAATTACAGAATTGCCACTCTATGGCACTTAAATGACCATATCCTTATTTAATAATTATAAATATGGCAACACCACCTTGCCTATCTCACCCGAAAAGAATGTAGCTTTCGATCAGCGAAAAAATGATCAAATTCGGTCCAGTAGTTTCAGAGCCTATTCGCATCAAATAAACAAACAAACATATCTTTCCCCTTTATATAATAGTGTGGATTAATACACGGTAATTAATCTAACCACACTTTTCAGTGAATTTAGTCGCATCAGCTTAACTAATCTGTAGTAGAATGATGGTGACCGTAGAGGATGACGGTGATGATGGCTTACTATCGTTGTCTTATTATGGATTGTATTCTAAAAAAATATGCTAATAATGTTATAAATTTTTTTTCAAAATAACGTTAACTCTAAAATAATTACAATTTATTTCGGTCAAGGAGGATCTTTATCTAAATAACAAATAATATAGGTTTTAAGACGTGTTTTAATATATAATATTACCTGAGTTTTAAAAGTCACGAATAATATTAAAATTTATTGCTCTTCAGCGTATTGCGTTATTAGTGAACAAACGTAAATATTGGTGTTAGAAGTTTTTAGTTTCTACTCTGTTTAACATTGCCTGAACAAGTTATTAAATACGGATTCGTGTCTAAACCTTTAAGTTTTATTATTTATTACTTACGTTTCCATCCCACCAAGTTTGACATAGTCTAATCGCATCGTGTCCACCAGGTGCTCTACTATATCTGCAATTTCTGTCTCTCAACAAAATGGCCGGTGGTACCAGCGTATGTCCAAAACGGAAAGCGGCTACAGCGAAAGCATGAGTGACTCCTGGTGCAACTTCTGCACGATAACCAGTATATGTGGGTATTGGTACTCCTAAAAATGCTGGAACGTATTCATATAGAACGATGTTCTGAAACAAAATCAATAAAATTGCAATGTATTGAAAGACTACTCTCAAGGACTATTCGAGTATATTTATAATTTACAACCCGCACTTAAACTGTATGGTCTAAACCCCCTCGTCAGTTTGAGACTCAGCAGTGGGTTAAGACTATGACAATGACTGAATGATTACGAGTATTTTTTTTAGTAAGACTTTTTTGCACCAAATTTACCAATAAAATTTGTACAAAAGGTGGAACTCAACTCTAAAAGCATTTTCTGCCAGTTAACCTTAGGACGTGCAAGAAAGTGTAGTGTAGGCGTGCAAAATAAATAGAAAAACAGATGTCATATTATATTTATATCATAGATAAGCAGAAATAAAATATATATATGTATACACATACACATATATACACATATACATATATACACATATACATATATACATACACACATATTTATACACACATATATATACATACATATTTTTTTTACCTGTAAGCTAGCAATAACAATCCTCCTGGCTCTTTGGAACAATTGCTCGTCACTCCAATCAGGA
The DNA here is from genome assembly GCA_027564055.1 of Neptis clinioides. Taxonomy (NCBI): domain Eukaryota; kingdom Metazoa; phylum Arthropoda; class Insecta; order Lepidoptera; family Nymphalidae; genus Neptis; species Neptis clinioides. The sequence continues at coordinate 591,956 of JAOPUB010000014.1, forward strand.
TGTTGACGGTGTACACGAGCCGCTACCACGTTGTGCCATCGCATTAATAGTATTCCAAAGGTGACCATAGCAGGATTTTGGTTTGTACGCGGGTCGCCCAATACTGAAAAAAGAACGAATATTTCAAAAACATTTTAACTTTATCAACTCTATTTTAAAAAGTTTTACCTTATAAGATAGAATTTCTAAGTTACCTGTACGACGATATACGACTTTTCATAGTCAAAACAACGTATCTTGTACATTTGTGTCTCTTACCATCATTACATAAATTATGAAAACTCTCTATATATCTACTAATATTTTTAGAGTATTGTTAATATTGAGAATTTGTAAAATCATTACTATTGCGTGTTTAAATTTACGTGTGACCCGTCATTATCTCGGCCTTACCCCCATTCACATTTCCTGTCGGCTAAACAATTTATTGTCGTTGTACTTAATGTACTATGTAACTGCACGACAACATGATGCACTAAGCACTAAGATTAATAAATATAATGGAAAAGAGATTAATTGTTCTAACGTCAGAAAGCTTCAGACAATCAAAAGTATCACGATTTTTCTGCTTAATAATTAGCATTCCGCTTATCTTTCTGATCAGTTTAAATTACTTAAAGATTTGCTTTAATGTCAATAAAATATCCATAGATTTCACTATTATTGATTTATTAAATATAAAAAAATATATAAATATACTTCATGACCTGGGAAATTAAAAAAGTCGAGAATATTAAAAAGGGTCTATGATATTTTTTATACTCACAGAATAGTCTTTCAGGACTCAACATTCTCATATAATGTGGAACAGGGTTGTTGAAGAGTGGTACACGCTTAGTATTTCGTAAAGGTAAACCTCCTTCGCTGGCTAAGCTTCCGTTCTGTAATTAATGATGATATATTAAAATAAAAAAATAGTTTTTGTTTAAATAACATTATAAGCTTATCACGTTTTATTTATATATAGTTTCTTATTACCTAATTTAATTTGAAATTCACTTACTCTTACTTATAATTAAACGCTTGTCATCATTATATCGATTATACTGATATTGAGTACTTGATTATAAAGAAAAATACTTGATTATAAAAAAATTTCCGAGATTTGAACTTAACATCTACTGGAATTAAATCACTAGATATAATCCAGTTTCGCACATGTGTTTCTTTAGCCTTATTTGGATTTTCACTATCATGATGTAAATATTACAAAAAAGTTATATGAATGACTTGCATGACTAATTAGTCATCAGTATTTTCTTGTTTAATTGTGCGAATTATTTTGTCCATGACCATTAATAATTTACATAGTAGTTATAATTTCTTATGTATTAAATGCAGTAAACGTTTAACATATTAGTACGTATGTACTTATGTAGGCATATGAATGTACATAAAGAGGCAGGCGTGGCTGCTGGTGGCACCTGAAATGACCTCATTGCATTCACCCAGGCCTCGCTCGTGCTGTATACGAAGCTGCCGTCGATCCATGACGTCATCTGGTTTATCTGGAACAAGAGATTTTTATTAATATATAGTGTACTATAGAGTATTATGACTCATTAATTACTATGATATTTCGTTTCATTGTTTCACAAGATTGCAGAGAAACGAAGTTTCGAGGAAATCCTCACTTTTACTGTAAGTTCGAATGTAGTAATGTTGTTTCTATTAAAAAAACCGTCACGTGTGCTCAAGGAATGAGGATACCGCACATTTAAAATTTTGATTTTCATCTGCTGGTCAAATAATAATCACAAGTATAGGTAATACGGTTCATTCACTTCCGACATTAGTAATGTGTGTTTCAACATAATCAAACGCCTATCCATATGCTATTGTACAGCCTATTAATTGAAATCATTATTTTGAAATACCCGAAAAATGAATATAAGAATACACGATAAAACATTTTTACTCAACAAAAAAACTGACTGACTTCAAATTCGGAAAATTGCAGTAAAAAATAATAATTAACTATAAGTCGGTGAACAAATTATACTACAAAAATTCCCTTTTTTTTAAACTACTTAAAAAAATTTTACTAATCGCAATTTAACATTTTTATATCTGTTGCCTAGCAACGTGTCCGATTTAGATTCATTTCAAATGATACGGACGAAAAAAGTTGTTTGTGGTTTTGCTAATATTAGAAAATGTACGTAATATAATCGAAAGTGTATAAAAACATGTCGTCGATACAGATTTATATCCTGATTGCCCTTAAACTTTGAAGACTTCGAAGATTTGAGAAATCGGAAGAGATGCCTTACTTCAAACCTTATTAACGTTTGAGTTTCATTATCTATAGAAAAACTAGTTGTGATCACTACAGTATAAATGCCCATTATTTATTGTTTCCTTACAATTATATGTTTAATTTTTCTTACAGATTCAAGGACCTATATACCTACATATTTAATAGTAATTTCATCTTTATTTATAGCTTCACCTATTCCTCAAATAATGCGACATAATTCAGATATATATATAAATGATTATCTTTTTAATAATATAACAAAAAATTTACAATTACAGTTCTGATTCTTCCCATTACTGGTGCTACGATATACGGTGGTAAGAATTTGCTTCTTGTAAATATCATGCCCGTAAGTCAAAAGACTAGCGAATATTCGAAAACAAAAAATTCACGAAACAAAAGTATCGTAGGTCTTAGGATCTAGATTTCTTCTGATATTAATTTCAAGTTGATTGTTGTGTGAGTTTTTCCTAAAAAAAGGGTTACAGATAGACAGACTGTCAACGAAGTTATCCTATAAGGCTTTTTATCCTACACTACACTATTCTACATAATATCTTAATATAATATTAGTTTAGTTATAAATAATGTTGTTTTAATCGATATTTAAACATATTCAAAGTGTCAGATTGCCGAACAAAATTTACTTCAACGGTTAATAGACCCATTACAAATAAGTGAGCTAGAATAAAACTAAAACAACTTAGATACAAAGCACTCTAAACCTTACGAGTAATTAATGTTTATGGCGTACGATGGTTTGGTACACGCACATGATTGCGTTTACAAATATCTGAAAATGCACCGACATTAGCTTTCACGGAAATGATTGTTTACACCTCGCTTCCTGCCAGATATAGATCATTACAGTCTATGGTATTGTAAACAAAACAATTGATACATATTAAATAACTTATCTCGGTTACTTAAACCTTAAACTAATACTTTAAAAATACTCTTTATATGATAATTTTCCTCCATGCTTATTCTTAACGATTTAAAAATGCATATCGCAATTTGCTGTAATCATGGATTTTGGATTATTTTAAATCTTTTTAGATATTTATTTTATTGCAGCTAGACTTTTTATAAACACATTTTTTATTAAGTAACTTTGTTATTAAAACCATTGATGGACAGGTTCAGTCCTATTAGTTAGCAGCGGTAGTTTGAGGAGTGATTTTCTAGAGTGAATATTGTCTATGACAAAACAATTTATTGCAGTTCCGTAATCCTTTATCTAGATGTAAGATGCCTGGGGCATTGCTGAAGATAGAACTGTTGTTAAAGACAATACAACTAAGAAAGCCATATTTAATAACATACAGTAATTTTTGCGTTATACATACAGACAAGCATTTTTGTTTTGGATTCTAATGTTTTTTTTCAAATATAAATCATTTGTCTTAAATATTGTACTGACACTCAATTACTTCCATTTTTTCTAAAGTTAAATAAGAGAAATTTCATATTTATAGAAAATCAGGAGTAAAATATTAAAATGGCTTATAAACATGGCATAATTTTTTGCAATAATCTTGACACCTAATAAATTTTTACTTATGTATATTTTCACGCAAAATGCATAGTTGCGTATATTAGCATGTCTCGCCCGACTTCACATTCTGTACTCGCATGCGGGTGAACAGCTATCTTAAATTATATTCCTATTCTCTCTTCATATCCCATTCAAATTTATTCTGGTTTTATCGCCTATTGATTATGTAGGTCTTAAGAAACCACATACTAAATGTATAATTGAAGAGAAAATGAAAATCTTTTGGTTAGGTTAGGTTAGGTTAGGTTAGGTTAGGTTACGCAAAATGTTACTTACACTAACTCATAGAATGTAGTATTTTAAATAATATACTGAAACTATTTCCTCGATATTTAACAAAAATTAATTCTGGTGGAAACGCAGCCTAACAATATGATAATCAGTACTACTACTAATACTAATACAAACTTTTATTTGAATGTCGTTTTGTTTAGCAACACTGTATATAACGATAAAATGAATGAATGAATAAAATAGAATATAAGTGATAAAATTAGAACAGAATTCTAGATTTTTCTACAATCTAACGAACAGGGACAAATTTAGGCACTACTAAATTCTTCTTTACTCGCAATAATAATCTATTTAATGCTTGCTGCCGTTTATCTTCCACTTGAATTAAGCAGAAATATTCAAATTACAAAATAATCAAGTAATTAATATTGAATTAATTAATTAATAACGACATTATTTATACCAAATACAATGTTAGTTTTTATAATCTATTATAGTCCGTATTCCATTCACTGATGTGTGAAGATAAAGTTACAATTTTTGAACTTTCCTAAATTTCTAAATTCCTAGATGAAAATAAGCTAAATCAGTACAGTCGGTCTAGAATTTTACCTTTATATTATTTCAAGTACACCCACGTTTAGACAGTTTACATACCTTTGGTACGATAGATTAGTCAGTAACGTTGGTGGTTTCGCGCAGTGAGTGTATTGAACTAATATCATAGTGGCGTGGTTAAGGTCATTCGTCTTCGGGATCATTTATATAGTGTAGTTAGTGTTCGGGCAGCAGATGGGGAGCGTTGTC